>CAKNWT010328299.1:9552-29810 GCA_932066315.1 Andricus coriarius | reverse complement strand
TGTTTTTGGACATAGAGCGATAAGTAGGTATCCGATGTGTTTTAATACTACTCATCAATTTGGTGATTCAGAAGATGATCTGACCCCTAAAAATCGTCACTTAAATATATACTAGATTTGTTCATAGTGAAATTATAGCTTTTGAAAATATACCTCACTTGTCTTTAAAAGGTAATAATCTATATGCGATTTCTTCATCTTTAAAGCTGGAACTTAAGTCAATCATATATTTTTTTCTAAGCTTTAAATATGTTCAAACTTTGAATATATTATCCTTCCTATTTATCATATAGGAAATTCTCCATAGAGAGGTCACTTTTGCTTCCCCGCGTAATATCTTTGTGACTATTTATTCAATTTCTTTATTAATTTGGTAAACTTAATAGTTTTAATAACACAGACCAAAAGCATAAGACCAAAAGAGATTTTTTTCCCCGAAGAATATATTAAACAAGCATTAAATACTTGAAAAAATGCCCTTTCCTTGTTCTCCACTTACAAATTGCTAAGTTTGAGAAGGATTTTCAAAACCAAGGATAATAAAATATAATTTTTCACTAGTGCCTTTTAAAAGTATGTCTCAAAAACTATAATTCTTTTATATAGATTTTCATTTCGTCACACTTAAAGATCAAAGAATTTTAAGTTGAAAAGTTTCCCCCTAATTTTTTTTCTAAGGTGTGTAATGACAATATGATGAGTTTTTGACTATTTTTTTGTTATTTTAACCGGTATTAATGTAATTCTTTAATAAATAAGTGTAAGTATCACATCTGGGTATGAATCGATGGTAACTTTTAAAAGATTTACCTTTCAAATTACATAAAACGTGTTAAACTTTAGCGTATTTTTATTATGAGTCATTACACGCTCCAGGTAATTTGGACACTTTTCGGGAAAATATATGAATTGTAACCTAACACATCTCTTAAGGAAGGAATAGTGAATAATTGTTCCAAAGGACTTTTTAATTTATTCTTTTAAACAAATACAATCAATGTTTTGTTGTTGTTTGACATTACACGTCCTGTAATCGCACGTCACAGAATTCAAAGTCAGGGCTGAAATACAAGGAGGTTCACCATGTGTCTCATGATCGTTTATTAAACAAAGCATCCTAACAACATTATTCTCTTCTGAAATACTTGAAATTATTAAGGAATGAAATATGTAATGCATTTTGTTATGTAGAAGTTCGAAGGTAAAGATTAATAATAATTTGGGGCCTCGCTCCATGAGCTTTGATCCGGCTCTGAGCTGTCAGTTTCGACTACGGGGTCGTGCACATAATACGTCACACGTTTTTCTTTTGTTTATATCGTTGTATCTCTTTTGGCTTTAAGGCAATTTTATTCTCGTCTCTATTTAAACAAAGGAAAAACGTGTGACGTATTATGTGCACTGTCCCTACGTGTATTTCAGTGTATTTGTGTGATGTAGTCTGTTTATTTAGTAAGATGCCGCCAGCTCAGTATTGGTCAACTGAATAAAAAAAGGATAAAAATGTTGGCAAAGGTAATAAAGAGACTTACGAAAAAATAAAGCTATGCTCTAGAGACGTATTCCTGTGTTGTAAGGCATATTAGACTATAAGAACGTACTGACATATGTCATTATACGTAAAAATATAATTTATGTTTTGAAAGCGTTTTCAAGAATTTATTTATGTTTTTTGATATAAACAAATTATTGCGTTTCTTAACAAAAATGTATGAATAATTATGAAATATTGGATAAGCTATTTTGTGCTAAAAATTCTATTATTACATTTGTATTCAGCGACCTAAAAACCGTAGGATACCCATTTTTATCAAATGGTGACTGTTCTGGAACTTTTGATTCGCAATATTGGATCAGCCATCTTGAATTCTGAAATTCTGTTACAAAATTCGAAATCAGCGACCCAAAAAACTTTAGAATACTCACTTCTATAGAAATCGGTCCATGAATCTAAATTCTAATAGAAAACCGATAACTCTGTCAAAAAATTGTTTACAAAAATTGAAAAAAATATTGTTAAGCTCAAATATTTTAATAATTGCTTATTCTAGCACCAATGAATAGGCGCCATACAAAAAAAATCTATTTGAGAAAATTTTTGGAAAAAAAGTTGCTTCTATCAAAAGTTACCTTAATAAGAGAATGACCCATATAGTTATACTAGAAATAATGATTTTGCTTGAAAATAAAAAAAAATATATAGTTCATTTCCCATACACTTTTACAAAATAATAGAAGTATGCAAAGAATGAAAAAATGCACACTATTTAGCTATTTTTAAAAACTTTTTCAGTTATAACGTTTTAATTTTGTAGAACAATTTGAGACCAGAAAGTTTTTGATACAAAAGAAACTTTTTGACAAATTTGGCGTAAGAGTCAATCAACTACAGCAAGGCCATGGTACAACTAATACTGGAAACGTGCTAAGGAGGTGCTAGAGCAACCGAAGGCATTCGCGGATTAACTAAAAATTTATTGCCAGTTGGTTTCTAATATTGTCCCAATCTTACTGGCATTCAGATGCAAAAAAAACAATTAAAATTGGATGATCTAAAGATATTCTGTTGGGATACTTACTGCCGTCATTATGAACTTTATCCATGGGTCAGAATGAATCCAACTGTCCACAAATTGTTTGAGCATTGGTGCCAGATTCTCAGGGAGTTTCCATTACCAATGGCTTATTTTGCGGAAGGCGCAAACGAATCGTGGAACAAGTTGTAGAGAAAGAATTTTATTTCGCCTTTACGTCCGAATAAACGAATTATATAAAATTAATAGACCAGAGACTAATAATGCATAAGCGAACAAAAATGTCAGATGACGTAAACAAATTTATTGAGGACATGTAGTTACAAGAATCAGTACTGCCCCCAGTTTAAAATTAATTTTAATTATTATTTAATTACCTAAATTATAAATCTGTAAGGAAGTTATTTAAACCAATGACATTTACGAAAAATAATAATATAATAAACCCATTCTCACATATAAATTTAAAATCCTTTGCAGAAAAATTAAAGAGGACGACGCAACTGACAAGGATGATATACGTGCGGAAAACGTTTCGCTAGACGATGAAAGCGACAAACAAAGTAGTGGCAGCAGTGGCAATAATGATATCAGTTCATAAATATTTCATAGCAGAAATTATTGCTAAAATAAATGCTAACAAATTTGTCAACTTGTGTGATTTTCAGTAAAAATATTTCATGTGACGTACATAGCACGCCATATTAGATCCGACATTTTGAATCTTCACATTTAGACTTAGGATTTAAAATAAGCAAGCCGATAAATACAAGCACAGCAATTTTTAGTCAAAATGGTTCTATTTTCACAATTTTCAGTTTAATCGGTTAATCTTCTACAATTGTCATCCGCCGTATTGTATTCGCCATCTTGAAATTGCTTCATTTTAAATTTGATTTTAATCCGGTGACCTCAGAAGCCCTTAAATACTCCTAATGATGAAAAATGCTTTAATTGAAATAATTCATGCCTTTAATGATTAAAATAGTAACTTCCACCGTCTTTTTCTCAGAATCATCAAGCTCTAAAATAATTTACAGACCCGATTTGGAGTCAACATGCGAAAATCTATTTAAAAACGTATGTAGAACATAAAACATAATATCTATACGCCCGTGGTATTCAATAATATAAATTTTTTACTAAAATTCTACAAATGTCTACAAAAGTTCTACAATTCTGATACAAAATTTATCAAAACCACCCATAGTAGGGCGTCTGCAAAGACGCAGCAGCCTATGAGCGCGCCCTGTCGATAGCCTGAATGGATCACTGAAAATCTTTAGAAAACTAGATTTACTATCTCATCTGGAAATTATCGTATGATAATTCGCACTACGAAATTCCCCTGGGTACCTCTGCGGCGAAAATAATCAATGCGAGCATAAGGCCACTGATGTATTTTATATGGATGATCTGAAGAGCTATGATTCTAGTGCAAGCCAACTTCAACGTACATTTAATATCGTCAAGCGATACACAGGAGAGATTGGTGTAGACTTTAGACTGGAAAAGTGTGCCAAGATTAATCTTAAGCGAGGACGGATTATTACGTTTTGACATAAAGGAGATATTGTTGAAGAGGCTCGATGCTTTACGAGAAAATATGGATTCTCCCTGACTCAACCCTCTCTCTTCTGAATTCTTCTTCTTGCGTCAGATAACACCCGTATTTTGCAAACAATTTGCTGCCTTATTATCAACATGTTTGAATTGATCAGTGTGTGATGTTAGGTCATCAGTTCATGAGCCAACTTTTGGATCCTTTCCGTAAACGGCCTACCAGATGTTATGTAGTTAATCACAGGCTGAACATGGGACTCATTCTGTCTCAAGCAGCCAAACTTCTCGTTTATTTCATGCAAGCACCTATTGGTATTTTGATTCATGATCGGTTTTACCCTTCCTTTGGAATCAACGAAAGTTCTTGCTGAACAAGTAATGGTCCAATGGTCGGACTCCTCCGAAAGATCTACACAAAGGACGGCGTCCATTCCAGCTGGATACTGGGGCTTAGAAGGGAATTGGACGTTGATGTTCCTCCTTGTCCTGAAATCGCTATCATCTCTCAGGGGATGCCTGCTTCCTAGGATTCTTCTTACTGACGCTTCCTCTTTTTCAGCTGCAGCTTGTTCTGTCAGCGTTTGGGAAAGCGTTCTGCGTTAATATTCAGTTCCAGAGAGGCAGCAAGTGCGATTTCGTAACGACTCTTACGAAATATGCGGATGCTCTGTGTTTTTCTGGTACCACAGAGCGAGCATGCGCACCATGACACCTCTGCGAACACGGATAATACCGACACAGTAGCAGTCCAGCGAGTCTTCATTGAGTTGATTTGTTAACTCAAGAGTGTGAGCTTCCCGTCGGTTTATGGTCGTGTTCTCATCTAAATTAATGTAGCACTATTTGGCGACCCATTCTCATGTGCTCTGCGCGTTCGATTGTTTTGAACCGTAACTACAACTGGATTTGGTAATGTGATCGTTGATACCACGAGCAGCTAGGGAAGGGGTTCTCCATCCTTGCACAGTGTGATGAAATAAAAAAACGAGGTTCAAAATAACTCGTAGAAGGCAATTCTTGACCATTTTTATAATTCTTTGTTTGAAAAAAATTAAGCCTTAAGTTTTGAAGAGATTTATGTGGCCCGCTTTTTTAATTTTTGTTTAAACATTTATTTCAATGCAAATAGCGAAAAAAGTCGATTTTTTATTTTTGTTTTTATTTTCGTGGACAAATTTTTTATATGTTCAGCATCGCTGGACTGGATGCGCAGAGGTTTTTTGAAAACAAAAAAATATATTATCTGGTAAAGTTAATTGCTATAAATAAATTTAATTGAAGTACATTCTACATCATAAGTTTTTCGTTCATAAAGTACATTTTTTCCTTTAAATTACGTCCTGTTATGGACAAAGTGATACTTTATCATAACAATTTTGCATTCAATATCTTTTAAAAATTGTATGTACAAATCACATAAGCAAATACACATTTGAGACATTTGAAGGCAAAAATAAATAGTTGTTTCTGTTAATTTCCCCTCAATGATGTCATCAGTGATGTTTAGTAATGAAAAGGATCAGGCATAAAACGTACTTGAAATGGATCCCAGTCGATTTTGATTAAACTTGGTAAAATTGTAGTTCTCATCGCATCGGCTCGATTGAAAAAGTCCATAGGCGAAAATTCCGAAAATGGACAGTTTTCGAGTTACAGAGGTTTGAACTTCGAACGATTTTAACACACCTATGCCAATATCGTAAAAACGGAAATTCAGAGAAAGAAATATTCCCTACTAAAGTTATTGAGCTCTAAGGGGAAAATTCCAAGGAAGCCATGACCTTAGGACAAATGTCATTTTGCAAGGTCATTCCAGGTAAATTTCTCATTTTTTGTGGATATTAAGTCAATAAGGACAAGATATGAGCAGGAATTTAATATGCAGCAAAGGAAGGCAATAGTTTGTCAATATCAAGTCAATAAAAGCACGGCATGAGCAGGCTAGTGCCAATATTCAGCCAGTGAAGACAAGATATGAGCAGGCTGTTGTTGTAATAAGACGAGGAGCAAATCGTCCATTGCAAACGCAACAACTTAAGACAGTTTTAAATACCATTGTGATGAAAGATTAATAATCAAGGAATGCGAGTGTTGAGCTTGGGATGTTCGGTTAAGGCGCACGGTTGGATGGGTTCGCTCGTGTTGGTTCGCTTGGTTTGGTTCGTTGCAGATCATTCGCTTGGGTTGGAAATTCTCAGTTCGTTGGTTTGGGTCGGCAGGTTTGGTTTCGTTGGCATGGGCTGGTTGGTTTGGGCTGATCGGCTTGGGTTGATTGGTTTGAGTTGGTTGGTATGGGTTGATTTAGGTGGGTTGGTTTGGGTTAGTTGGTTTGGGTTAGTTGGTTTTGATTAGTTTGTGATGTATTGGCACCAAATTGGCTTTTTCACCAAATTTGCCTTAAGTTGTGTCGTCAGTATGTTTTCGCGATGTTAATTTGATGATAAACGGATTTTATGCATATATGCTCAGTGTGAACGCGAAAATTCATGAGCAAAAATCACTTAAAGCGTCTACGTTCGGCATTTGTTAGTAGCAATTGTTATAACATTATCTTAAAAAGTAGGATGAGAAATTTGCATTACTAAAAATCACTGATGACATCAATTGAGGAAAATTGAAAGATAAAACAATTTCTTTCTGCAATTGGCATTTGTCTATACAATTTGTTCATAAAATTAATAAAAAATCTCGGATTGCAAATTTTCATCATTAGATATCACTGACAACATAATTTTAACAAAATTACGAGAAAAGACTATTTCTCTCTGCCTATAAGTGTCAAAAATGGGCATTTTGTCCATGATTTTGTTTATAAAATTGTTGAAATACATCAGATGACAAATTGTTAGGATCAAATATCATTTTATCTATAGAAGCAAGTAATCCAAAGGCATAAATGTACTTTGAAAATGAACAATCCACAATATGGCTGTTTGTTAATTTAATTTATTTAGAAGAATTTACCTCATCAGGTAATATTTTTTGTTGCTTTCAAACTCCCTTGCGCATCCAGACCAGAGATGATGAACATAGAAAAAAATTTTCCACGAAAATAAAAATAAAAAACCGACTTCTTTTCGCTACTTGCATTAACAGATTTTTAAACAAACATTTTTGAAAATCAGGCAACAAAAATCTCTTTAAAACAGAATTCTTCATTTTTTCAAAAGCAAAAATCCAAAATTGGTCAAGAGTTGTATTACGGGGTAATGCCGAGGAGGGAAATCGGGGTCTGGATGGCCGAGAAGAGGGTTGAACACAATGAAAGACTAGGAATCATAGATAAAGGCGTTTAATCGACATACGCAGGATCGTGTACTATCGCAGAAACGTGTATTCCCGCAGGAACGTGTATCGTCACGGAGGATATCGGAGGGGCCAAACGGAGGGTCGTGATGCTGGCCGGGTGTAGGAGACACACTAGTTAGCACCGAAGCGCTATTTAGTCCTTAATCACTGGTTAGCCAGTTTACTGATAGTCCATCGACACTAGTGGCCCGTTAACATTGGATAGGCACCGGATGCTCCCAGGACGGACTTCCTTACTGAGCGCAGAGAGAGAACTGACGGGGCGAGCGGCGAGTCCCTTCGGCGGCCACACGTTCGGGACCCGTCGTGGGTTCCCGGACGGGCTCGGCCGTGGACCTCGTCGCCTGTACCGCCAAGTAACCTCTGTGTTACACCCCCCCCCCTCAAATGGGGGTCGGTTTTAATTTCCGCATATTGGTTAAATGCCCCTTTTTTGCTTCCCTGTATTTTGGATTTCAACACTGAAATTGCCTCTTCCATTTTGGTTTCTCCGTTTTTCTCCATGTGTCCCTTATTCCTGTCACAGAGAAAATTCTCTTTTCATTATTTAAGCCTTATTATTACTATCTACATGTTCCAATTTTAAATCGTTAATATTGAATTCTCCTATGTTTTTTACTTTTAGGTTCTTCAATTCGTAAATTGTAGGGGAGATTTTTCTTTTAATCATAAATGACCTTCCCAATTTTCGAAAAATTTGCCTGTTTTTTTATTTGTCTTATTTGATAATTTTGTAACTCTCTTTAAAACCCAGTCACACTTTTCGTATTGTATTTCTCTTCTCCTTTAATTATACCTACTTGCTTGTTCAACGTTGGCTTTGTCCAAATTTTTCTGTACTTCCTCTTTTATTATTTGTAGTCTTCTTAGGGCCGATTCCACCAACCGTGATTCAATTTTAACCCTTGATTAACTTTATTCAATCAGTACATTGCGTTCCACCATATTTTAAACCATGATTAAAGTCGTCTAATCGCTGTTTAACTTAATCGGCCATTTTTGGCCGGTTAGCGACTTAAACAGCGATTAACCGGGCTCAGCGTAACCTCAAAGTTTAGTTAAAGTGCAGTGCGACAGTATATATGGCTCAAAATGAAATATGGTCTGAAAATATTATTTTTCCTTTTCTTTTCGCTTTAGGAAACTCCGCTTCACTTAATTAATTTGATTAATGTTATTTTGGAGACGCTTCAGCAAAACAAGTAAACAACGCATAATTTGTGACGTCAGAGTACTATTTATTTGGTTTGGCGTGCCAGAGATGGCGCGCGAAAACAAGTTTCGTGACTCAACCAATCAAAATCGCCGTTACAACAGAAATACGCAAAAACTAGACTTTATTGCGAACAGGGTATACAGTTAGTTGACCATAGGTTGAAAATTCATGGTCGAACGTTTGGCAACTTAATCACGATTAAGTCGTTGATTAAAAAATAATCATGATTATTTAACCATGGATTTAATCAGAGATGGTGGAATCGGCCCTTAGTCTATCTGTCCATCCTTCTGTACTTTGGAACTCTATTTCGCTATCTATTTCTAGTTCTTTTTCTAGGGATTGGAGTGGTTCTACTTCGCGACCTAGGTTTAAGAATGCTGGGGTAAACTGTGTTGATGAGTTTTTGCATGAGTTCATTGCGAACTGTAGGTCATCGATATTTTCATCCCAGGTGGAGTGGTCGTTATCCAGGTACGCTTTGATGATCTGTTTGATCGTCCTATTATACATCTCTGTCAGGTTCGCTTGGGGGTAATATTTTGGTGTTCTGGAATGTCTAATGCCGAATTTGTCTGTCAAGTCTCTTATTGTTTTATTTACAAATTCCGTGCCATTATCGATGCGGAGAATCCGCTGTGTCCCCCAACGCGAAATGACACGTTTATGAAATTCTGATTCTATCGCTGTTTCGTTCGCGTTGTTCTCACGTAAGTTTTCTCTGAGCCTTAATCTGCTGCCTGGGTTTTGTGTGATTTTCCCGTAAAACTTGACGTCTAAGTTTTTGGGGTACGACTAATCTCCAAGGGTTTGAGTCTGGTAAGAGGGTGGATTTTAGTGGGTCCGTTCTGTAAAAATAGAGTTGTGAATCTCTGATTCGCCATTTTGCGTGTTCTTCTGGTCTTTTTCTCACTTGTCTGAATTTTGTAGAGTACCATTCGTCTGTTTTGTCATTATTGTCCACTTTTGGTTTTTCTACGGTACAAGCTAATACGAACGCTATATTTTTTGTTGGTTCCCCTGATCTCGATAGGGCATCAGGGACTAGATTTGAACTACCTTTACGATATATGACTTCGTAATCATATTCCAATAATTCTAATGCCCATCTGGCTAGTCGGCCAGTGGGGTTTTTTAGGTTATGAAGCCACTTCAATGCTAAGTGCTCCGTGATTACTTTAAAGCTCTAACCTTCTAAATATGGCCTAAATTTTCGTATGGTCCAAACTGCAGCTAGGCATTCTTTTTCAGGTGCCGCGTACCTAGATTCTGCGCCGTTTAGGCTTCTACTAGCGTATGCGATTACGTAATTTACACCGTCAATTGTCTGTGTAAGTACGGCTCCTAACCCCATATTACTCGCGTCGTTTTCGAGTTGGAAGGGTTGAGTAAAATCTGGGCACGTTAGTATAGGTGCTGACGTTAAAAGATCTTTAATTTTTTGGAAGGCCTCATCTTGTTCTAATCCCCAGTCCCATTTTTTATCTTTTTTCAAAAAACTGTTGATTGGTTCTATTATTTCGGCAAAGTGTGGGATGAATTTTCTATACCAACTTGCCATCCCTATTATGCGCTGTACTTGTTTAATATTTTTAGGTTTAGGGAATTCTAGGATTGGTTGAATTTTTTCATCGTCCTTTGTCGTTAACTTTAAAACCTAAGTATTTAATTTCCGAGCAGCCGAACTCGCATTTGTCCGGGCTGATCCTTAAATTTGCATCGTTGATTTTATCTAATACAATATTCAAATATTTTAAATGGTCTTCAAAATTTTGAGTCACAATTACTATGTCGTCTAAATAACAAAAAACGTGTGGCTTTCAGTCTAGAGTGATTATTTTATCCATCAATCTCTGGAAAGTGGCTGGAGCATTGGTTAAACCGAATGGCATCCTTTTAAATTGATACATGCCTTTTCCAGGGACTGTGAATGCTGTTATTGGTTTTGAGTTTTCTTCCAAAGGTATTTATAAATAAGCTAACTTTGAATCAATTTTCGAAATAAATTTTGCTGATCTTAAAGTGTCTAATATTTCTGTCATGAGTGGGATTGGGTAAAGGTCCTTTTTGTAACATTATTAAGCTTTCCAAAATCTAAACAGAATTTATAATCTTTCCCCGGTTTTTTTATCATGACTATAGGGTTAGACCAATCAAAAAAAGAAGGTTCTATTATATCCTGTTCTAATAATTTATCCACGGTTTGATAAATTATTTCTTTGATTTTGGGGCTCACGTGGTAATATCGCTCTTTTATGGGATCGTGGCCCTGCACATCAATTTTATGTTTCGTCAGATGGGTTGCCCTATGTTCTTCCTGGTGAATTTTTATTTTGTTCTCTAAAATTTGTTCTAGTTGTGATTGTTGGCTTTCGTTCAGCTCAACAATACCTTCGCAGTACTCGAGCGAACAATCATTTTGTTCGTCGATTTTTCCTAATTTATCTGAAATATTATTTAATTTTATTGCCTTATTTATAAAAATAATCCATTGATTTTTATTATCAATTTCTCATATCTCATTGACTTTTTGAGATTCTTTTTCTATGTTCCTTTGATCAGTAACTTTTTTATTTTTCCAAAGGTTACTGTCATTATCCTTATATTTTTCTTCGTATTTTTTATTATAGAATATTTTTCCTGAATTATTTTTCTTATTATTCTTATTAATTCTTGGTTTGCCTATGTTACATGAGACTTAAGTGGCCGCTAGTGTCTGGGATGGGGATGCTCTCTAGGGGTTGGAATTTGTTGCTCGTAGGGATGCTCATTAATTTTAGGATATCCTTTGTAGGGGTTTTTTCTGGAATTTGGGCGTTTTTGTTTTTTGGGATTGGTTTTGGTTGATAGGTAGTGGGGGTATTTTACTATCTTCCGACTTCTGCCTATTTTCGTTAAGGATTGGGTTTCTAATTTTAAATTCCGATTTCGTTCCAGAAATTTTAATTATAATTTTGATTGGGTATTCAATTCATTCTGGAGTTCGAAAATGTGTTTGTTTTCTTCCTAAGACCCTTTGTTTACTAGACACGTCGCGTGACCTTGCTGCGACTCGAGGATGTTGCCTGCTGCACGTGCGAACTTGCTTGCGCGCTTGAACATATCGCCAAGTCGGGCGATTTTAATATTCAGCGAAAAATAAAAATGTATGCTATTCCATTTTTCAGGTTTTCTTTATCTTTTGGTAATTTCCGTAGTTTTTATTTTATTCTTCAAAAACTAAGTTTCTGCTTCCCCCCAACAAATTATAATCTCTTTAAATTTGTCATTTTATTTTTTAATTCGCTCTAGTTTTATTCTATAAATTCTATTCTAGTTCTATTCTATAATATTCACCTATACAAGTACATGGCACAATTTCAGATTCATATCACCTCGAATATTATATAATAGGCACATTAAAATCATTTCCTAAACATATCAGGTCATTGGCACATATAAATTAGTTGCATAAACACATATAGAATCATAGGCACTTATCAATCATTGAATATATACATATATATATATATATAGATCATTTTTCAAGGGTAATAATCACAGGTACATATAAATCATGCGTGTATATAAGTCATTGTACATTCAGAAATTATTCATAAAATGGCCAGGCATATGGAATCGATATCATACAACAAAAATTCTAAGTAAGTTAGGAGTTCGTGAGTTAGAGTCAAAAGTAGAGTCTAATTTTTTGCATTATGTCCTCTTTTTCTCGGTAGGTTTAAAGTTTTGAGGATTTTTTAGGAAAAGTGTGGGTTTTTTGGATTGGGCGCCAGGTACTACGGGGTAATGCCGAGGAGGGAAATCGGGATCTGGATGGCCGAGAAGAGGGTTGAACACAATGAAAGACTAGGAGTCATAGATAAAGGCGTTTAATCGACTTACGCAGGATCGTGTACTCTCGCAGAAACGTGTATTCTCGCAGGAACGTGTATTCTCGCAGGAACGTCTATCCTCGCGGAGGATATCGGAAGGGCCCAACGGAGGGTCGTGATGGTGGCTGGGTGTGGGCGACACACTAGTTAGCACCGAAGCGCTATTTAGTCCTTAATCACTGGTTAGCCCGTTCACTGATAGTCCATCGACACTAGTGGCCTGTTAACATTAGATAGGCACCGGATGCTCCCAGGACGGAATTCCTTACCGAGCGCAGAGAGAGAACTGACGGGGCGAGCGGCGAGTCCCGTCGGCGGTCACACGTTCGGGACCCGCCGTGGGTTCCCGGACGGGCTCGGCCGTGGACCTCGTCGCCTGTACCGCCAAGTAACCTCTGTATTACAATTTCTTTCTAGAAGTTATTATATACCCAGCAGGAACCCTCGGTACAGGGAGAATTCAAATCCTCGCACCCTTCACCGCAAAAGACTGCTAGCATCTATAAGGAATGATGTTCTATGAATAACAAGCTAAAAAAATTCTTGGTTCCGGGACTGCTGAAGAAAGGAGTCTGGTAAATGATAGTATTCTTTTCACCTAGTTTGGAATTCAGTTTAAATATCGACGTTGTGAAAGTTTCTTTCATTAACTGCATCCGTTAGGGTGGGATCCCTTCAGCTGAGTCCCACACGTAGAACTCTACTTATGTTTGGCTCCAGGTTAGATCCTAAGAATTTAAAGAGGATATGTCTACATGTTAGATTATGTCCGAGGATATTCCTGGAGATAAAGGAAGTTATTCTCGCATGATCGCTCTGTTTGTTCCTTGTGACTTTTTAATAGAATGGCCTGCTCCGCATCTGCCGACCCTTGTTCTTGAGATTTTGAAGTTGCCAATCCGATTTAATCTTGGAAGTCTCGCCCAGGATTTTTATTTCATTTAGGTGTTGCTTATCTTGAATAAAAACCAGACGACTATATTTTGTTCAGTGATTCAGCTGGTAAGAGTTTTGCTTCAATTTCATTGCAATGCGTCCAGACATGTGCTGCGGAATAAATATTAAAAATGTCTCCTTGAAAGAATGCTGCTCATGAAGCCCAACTGAAATATTGTGAGAACTAAATGAAGTTTTAGAAGAGTGTGCTGGATATTCTCCAATAAATGATTAAATGATTATTCAGTTGAAAATGTGGGTTTGGAAACTATCATATGGAGTTCTGTTATAAATCTAAAAAGATATTTTCGTTAATAACCTTCCATCGGTGCGGTGTGTCTGTAGAGGCCAGTGCCTTTTTTTATCTTAAATGTCGCATAAGGGTGGTGGAGCCGCCCCACCGGTAACAAAAATTGAAGGGTCCAAGTGTGCTACTGCCTCATAGGCATCAGTTTTAATGGCTTGATTTAAAGTTGAGACTTCAAATACTGTGTGTCATACATTTCAGATTTTTGCTACAACTTTCTTAGGTTTCGCCAGCAGTGATTTTTAGTACTACTCGCGCTGGTCCTACCAACAATTTCCGACGGTAGTGTATCTTTTAGAGTTAGATTCGAGGTGAAAATTATCCCATTAAATGTAAGCAATTCGTTTTTAGAGAAGCAAATGAACTAAAGTCTCTTGTTTTATTTATTAAACAAAATTAGCAAGGTCACAGGACTGTCAAAATATCAACTCTTTCTCAACCTCCTACCAGACCAGGTTTGGCGAGAGTAAATGATTTAACGCACGTTCGGTAGCTCTATAAACCCACTGAAATATTTCGAGACATCAAACAAGAGACTTTCTGGGTTTGTTTTCGATACAAGCGAATTCCTAACATTTGATAAACTAATTTTTATTTAGACTCCAACAATAAAAGTTATGTTTTGCAATGTACCCCTATAGCAAGCAATAAGCTTAAAGTTTTTACTTCAATCGCGTAACAGACACAATGGTCGTAATATAAAGCTTCATTTGAATATTTGTTGTGATATAAAGTATCTAAAGAGCCATTTTTATCTATAAGATTAGAATAATAGTTTTCGTGTCTCAAAAGTGTATGTAAACAATTTTTCAAAGCTATTTTATGACAGCATCATTTGATGCGTATTTTATAATAGTAGAATATTTCTGATGGGAAAATTTTATATTCCCATAAACAAAATTTGATCGAGACTTATTTAACGAAATGTGTAACGAAAATTACTTGGTCAATTAATTAAATAATTAAATTTAGATTTTATTCATATTTGACTATTTTTTGTCACATTTAATGTTTTTAATATTTAGAATTTATGTTTTTTTTCGGACCCAACTTCCACTTACGGGAACTCATGAGCTGGTACTTCACTATTAAACACGGTCACGAAACGAAGCAAGTGCTTAGTAGATTCGCTGTTGTCAGTGGTTGTTTTGGAACTCTATATTCTGCTTGCGCATTCATTATAATTCACGAGCATTAACACTGGAGAGCTCGTCTATAGGGATCCGACAATCATAATGGAGAGTCCTATGAGGATCCAACATTTATCGTGGAGAGCCCGTTCATAGGGATCCAACATTCATGCTAGAGAGCCTGTTTATAGGGATCCAAACTTTCATCCTGGAGAGCCCTATAGGGATCCAACATTAATCCTGGAGAGCCTATTCATAGGGATCCATCTATCTTACAAACGTTAGTTCTAATGCTATCGACTGAAACCAATGATTCAAGATATTAATTTCATTTGCATTAGATGGCGAGAGACAAACACAAGTTCACATACCCACACGGACATACAAATATACAAAAAAGTTTGCAAACTAAAAGTCAAAAATTTAAAATGTGATTATCACAGTCCTCTGTCGTGTGCGCGACATGGCCATAGAAGGCAATTTTAGTCGCTGTCATTGTTCACTCCCAGGAAACTCCGGACGATGCGACGTATTCAGCAATACCGCCTTCTGAATTGAATGTAGCGAATTTCAAGCAGCCACCTCTCCCAAGACTTGTATGTACCTTGCATGACCGTTTCCAGTGGAGAAGATCATGAACGGGTGGATGGTGACCTTTTTCATCCTCCACACGGTCAGGATCTCCTGCTTCAGCTCCGAATATTTTTTGAATCTGCTCAGTGTATCAGAGCCTAATGCTATTATTTAGGGGCACGCTTATGTCTATTATTCTTACGCGTTGAGCATGTTAATATAACAAACGGACATCTGGACGATTGTGTCTGATTAGGTGGTCAGTCAAAATAGTCCTGTCCAAGTAAAGAAGATGGTATTTTTTCTCTACTACTGAAGCTGGGCTATATTTGTAGTGAGGGCAATTTTTTGGTGAATGATCCCAACAACAACATTATCAATGATGTGCTCGATATTTTCATTGGGTTTTCCACAAAGGCGGCATCTGTGAATCACTTCTGCCATACTGAGGATGTGTTTTTGGTGATTTTCTCGTTTTGATTACCCTGCTCTGGATGGCAATGAATAATCCCTGACGCAAGAAAGATCTATCGTTTGGGCGTGTTGCTTGTGCAGCTGTAGTGGTAGAGTGAGATGTTGGTCCTGTTTTGGAAATATTCGCGCAATTGCGTAACCTGAGTGTCACACAATCGATGAACATCCATGATCCCTCTGCCCTCAAGCTTGCGTGGCAGAATTATTCTCTCCCCAGCTATCCTCTTATGGTGCATTCGGTGCTCAAAAATTTTCACCCGGATGATTTTGTTAAGCCTCTCGAGGTCATTCATGGACCAGGAACCAAGCCAAAGGTGTATATTAGGGAAGGAATAGCATAGGTATTAATTGCCTTGGTGATGTTTTTTGCACTGAGGCCTGACGCTAGAATCAGAATAAGGCGACCCGAAAATAACAGTCTCATGCACCTTTTTAATTTCAGAGTGGAGCAGACCCCTCGTCTGCAATATGCCAAGGTACCTGTACGATTCTTCATCAGTCTTCGCCTTAATCAGAGCGCGGGCTTCCAGCATCAGTGGAGTATTTACCCATAGTGGAACTGCAACAAAATGTTGAGTAGACTGTCCAGTTTCACCTCTAAGTGTCCAATTCAGCGGCTTGAATGCTAAACAAAACCATAGTGCGCTGAATTAATCACCTTGAAAGATACCTTGTTCGTGGGGTATTGAGGAAAACGCCTGTTTGTAGTCAATGTAGGCCATGTGCAAATGGCGTTGGTGGTGTTTGGCATGCTACACAACCAAACTGTCAATCGTGACTTAATCGTTGCAACCGCGGGAGCCCTGCTAGCAACCTTCTTGTTCTTCAGCGAGGACTATCAGCATCCACCGTTTTGGGTATCATATACGTTACGCCCTCCATCATAAAAGAGGGCAAGTTATCTGGGTTCTACAAGATGTTCTGAAGGGCTCCAGCAAGGACGGGATGCAGAACCTCTAGGTATTTGTACCTGATGTTGTGAACCCACATTCACACCCAGCGCTTTCCAATTCTTAGCCCTCTTTAGGGTGTGAGTTACGTCGGATGCCGAGATGGTTAGGATATTCATCCCAAGCCACCGTGCAACTCTGTCCTTTTCCAGACGGAGCCACGTCGTGTCCAGTTGACTTGACCTATGAGTACCTCAGATGATAGACCAGTATCTGACCGTTTTCTCGGTCCTAGGTGGTTCACAATAATTTTAAGTCTTGTTTTTACCATCTGCAAGTCCGCGATAGTAACGTTGCTCGTCCGCCAAAAAGTCCTATTGTCATTGCTTCTGTTTATGATAGTCAATCACTTCATCCAGGTTCGTAGATATATAACCGTGACAGTTTTTGTCATATTTCACTAATTTCGCCTTGTAGAAATAACTTTAAGAAAGGTCTGACATCTTTCTTGAGGCTCATTATCCTGACACATACGACTGCAGTGTAATACGCAAGAGTCTACAACTAAAGCCGGAAAAGGTCTCTGTTGAAGCCAAATTTCGGCAGATCGGTTCTCACAGTTGGTTCTTGATCTGCGAACTCTAGGATGGTATCAGTGAAGCACACCATGAGACGCAGGCTTTCCTCATTAAGCTCTTCAATGAGTTGAACAGGTGCAGGGGCACGCTCTGGCGGCTGCAAGCCTAACGATTGTCGACCATGAAACAGTCGCCCTGCTACATCCCGCAGATCCCGTTCCCGCTGGTCCACAGCGCCTCGTGTTACGGGCATATGAACCTCATCTTCCACCGCCACTGCGGGTTGCGATGATGCTTGTTGTCGTCGAACCTGTTTTTCGACGTTACTTATATCGACCTCGGATATAAGGTGGCGCCGCCTAATGGATCTTAAATTATCAGCCAGACACTGTTCAGTCACTGTATGGGCTAGCTCGGGATGAAGACCCACGAAGATACGATGTTGTTCTCCCGTCATGGGTTCTTCCAGCGACTTTGTCCAAAAGTGACCTCTGATCACGACTCCATTCATTTGCGGCGTCCACTTGATCCGCTTTTTGGCCTGCGCACCCTGGAGTTGACGGCGGAATGCAGTTTCAACCTCAGATCTTATTTGATTAATGGTTCATTTAAGGAAGGAGGTTCTCGTCTATAATTTGACGCGTTCGTCATTCAAGGTCATCTTCAGTTACTGTTTTTATTTCCGAGAAATTCGCTACACATTTTTGGCGAAAGGCCATTCCGTCCAGAGAAGTTGTGGCCGCACCCGTATCGTGTTCGGATTGGCAGTGCATCAAGTACTCGTCATGATAAGTTTGAAAGTTCATGCACTGCCGTGGAATTTCTGTGAAAGTGGTCGGCTGGGTACTTCCAACCGAAGCATTCTCAGCAGGCGCAGCTGATGTTCTGCTGCTTAGCCCTAATTTCCGGTGTTCTCGCTGGAAAGTAGACCTTTCGGGTACCTCGGTGAGATCTACCTGTCCATCACCCAGCTCACCACCACCGGCATGCATGCAGCCACTTCCAGCGGTGCCGCCAGAAGCGTTCCAACGATCCTCGGGGAACGACCAACGACGAAACAGATTAATGAACTTCTCCATGGTGAAAGGATTTCTGGTTCTTCTGTTAGTCCCTTTGCTCTTCGCTCTATACTATATTGATGCAATGACATGTGTAATGTCGCTGGAATAAAATAGGAGACCAAGCTCCTCTGCGGCCCACAGCGGTCCGAAGCAACTAAAAAGGCGGAAATAATTATCATAAACAAGATTTTTCTATGAGTTTTTGTATCTAGCGGTTTTGAGATATGGGGCATCTGAATTTTGCAAATAGCAGTGGCATAGGTTACGGCCGTAAGACAGTCGCGTGGTAAGAAATATAAATTTTTCATTACCAGTAGCATAGTTTGCCTCCCTTATGCAATGGGGTATTGGAGTTTTTAAACAAATAAATGAAAACATCGTAAATTGTCAAAGAGATGGGGTCTTACGTGTGCGCGAAAAACAACGCACACATTTAAACTCTGTAGAAAATAACAGGAAATATTTCTTTTGATATCACATATCACGGGAAAAACACAGTGTCAATAAGGGGATTTAAGCATTTTGATAATTTCTTGAGATGAAGGTTTCTTCTTCATGCATTTATTTATAAAATAAACAAATAATATCAAACGTGAAGTCTTCACCACTAAGCATAATCACTTATATAATTTGAAAACAATCAGAAAGAAAAATGATTACTTTCTATCTATAGATGGTCAAACTATGCATTTGCTTGAAAAAAATTTTTATAAAATAAAGAAATAATATCGATTGACAATTCTTCGTCACTAAACATCACTACTTATGTAATTTGAAGTCGAATCGAGAGAAAACCGATTACTTTCTGCCAATAAATGCCTAAATTATGCATTTGTTTATATAATTTGTTTATAAAATAAACAAATTATACCAAACATCAAATTTTTATGATCAAATATGATCCTGTGGATGAAATCAAGCAATTTCAACTGGCAAATATACTTTTCAAGAAAAATGTCCAGGATGTTGACGTTTTGTTAATATTATCTGTTTATAACAATTAGATTCGATATACTGTTAATTATTTATATTCCTCAGATACTTCGACATTCGTTTTTATTTAAAATAAGAATAATTGAGTTATTTATTTAAAGATAAAAAATAATAATTAAAAAATGTATGATATTCGCTCTTTGTATATTTATATAAAAAATAGAAAGTGATACAAATTGAAAAATCTAATCCGTAGACGCTCTTATACAACTATTGCTGATCATTTCTAACAAAAAATTTGAAAATCGGTTAAGAATTTTAGGCTGTAGGTGATTTTGAATAGTAAATTTCCGATTCAGCCCACTGAGCAGCACCTGTCTGGTCAAGCCGTGAGTGCGAGCGGTGGACGACGCGATTCCCAAGTTTTATCAATAAATACCGCTTGCGGGCGCGTATGGGAAAAACACCCCAACTGCTCCTTGATGTACACACACTAACGACTCATACTATCTAGGACTCACTCATGACATCTCTTAGCATATTTTTATAATTCAATGCAAAGTTGACGTTTCTTGACTTCCATAAGAATTGCGTAGTGTATATTTGGGCGTCTTGGAGCAACAGTCAGTGGGCTACATTCAATTTTTGGCTTATCACTTTTTTTAAGCGAAATGCGTCCTTTAATTTGCTACATAACATGTTAGCTCTTTTTGAGTTCTTAATGAGGTAAACGCGATAGGCTTAACAACCCAAAGACACAGTGGAATCAGATTGCGCAACGCTGCTATGGATACGTCATGTTCAGGAGAATTTTACGGGACTTGAGAGTTACAAAGGATAAAAATATGGTTGCTGTGTGATGCCTTGTATATTTACGTG
>CAKNWT010328298.1:0-13128 GCA_932066315.1 Andricus coriarius | reverse complement strand
TAAATTACAGAAATCTAATTTGTAAATTACCTCGGACAGTGTAAAATCACATGCACATAAACTGCTACTTTCTACATGCCTCATGTAAAAATAACAATCACAAATTGCGATTTTTCATTTTCCAGTGATTTTACAGAATAGGTGGTATTTTGTGAACTTGAATTATAAATTTGATTCTCACTTCAGTCCTGTTTTGATCCAAAAAAGTTGTATTAAAATGTCGTTTAGGGGCATCAAAATAAAGTGGCATTAGAATAGAGCCACCCGAGAACACATTTTCTGAGGACTGTTTCAATACCGAAAACTAGCCTTGAAATGATACTTTTTTTGCAGTGTTCTATTTGACAAAAATGCACAGTTTTTTTTCGAAATGGAAGAATTCTGGGCGGTGACCCTTCAAATAAAAAAACCCTTTTTTCATTTGAGCCACCCTGCTGGACATGTTCAACTTTAAATATTAATTTGGAAGCTTTTTTAATGTGTATAAAGGAACACTAAACAGACTTTAAAAACTTTGTCAGAAAATTCTACAATAATCAAACTTTATAGAATGTTTTTAATGTCGAAACAATAATAGACCAATTGCTTTGTCCAATCCTTCTAGGATTAAATTGGAAGAATGAAGAAAATTGGTGAAACCTGGTGGAAATGGATGATAAAAAGAAGCTGTCAGTAGAAATTTGAGGTTTATGCGGGACGTCTGGAAGCAATGCGGTTCTTGGATCCTGGAGGATCAGGGAATATCCTCGGGGACAGATACGTCAACATGGACAACAGGAGTGGATACCGGCGACGCCAAGGCGTCTGCAGTCTGCTGACGAACCAGCCACTAGGATACCTATGGTATCATAAGGGCGGCTTTAGTTGTATAGGTTTCTCTTCATGCTCTATAATTCGCCGTTTCTCCACCCCACCTTTCCTTGCAGTGTACATATATCGCGAGTCGCACGTATTTCGTTCTCGCGGGGTGAGAAACGAGGAAGAGTGGTACCCGATCCATCAAAACTGCATGTCAGTAGCCATTAGCACGCTCCCATCGGTGGCTATACACTCCGTCCGTCCTTCATCCTCCAACCCACTTCGTGGAGCCCTGTACCCGCCACCTTCTTATAAACCCAGAAACTTACCACCAAACTCTCGAATCGAGTTTTGTTGTAGAATTCTTGCAACTTGATTCTGGACCTTGCGGGAATTGTAGCTTGGATCAAGCAGATGGTGTAGGGTCTTACTTATCTTTTGTTCATTACAAATTACGAAGGGTGAAAAGTTTTTGGGAGAGAAAACTTTGTATCTGGGTTTCTTCTTGGATCTTGGCTAACATCTGGAATCTAATCATCTAATCTAAGCTAGAGGCTTCTATTTCCAAAGTTGAGCCACAACAAATTAGAAATTCCAGCATAGTTAGGATATTTGGACTAAAGTGATCAGTTACGTTTAAGCTTATCTTTAGGTAATCAAACATAGTTTCCCCTTGTATTTTGAACCATATTATACGAAAGAATAGATATTGCAGACATATCTAACATCCGGTCTGATACGTGTCGAAGTCTCCTCCTTGTGGCGTTGGTGTTGACATTCTCGGCAAACAATTTGCTTGAAAGCTACCTAGGGTATTGGTTAAATAAACGTGGACTCAGGACTGCAGGACTCCCAGGACGCGTGTAATCCGTCTGGTTTCTGGATCGATGTTCGAGGCCAGGATCGTGACATCGCCAAGGTGAAACAAAGACGTCAAACTCGTAAAACCCGGCTCTATTTTGCAATGGCTGCGTTGCATGTGTACGATATACTAGCATCAGCAGAAGCAGAAGCGACGGCAGTAGGAGCAGCAGCAACGCAGCGGCTTTGGCGGGCGGTGGCCATCCATCACTGAGGTGTCAGCCTCCCTTCTCGCCAGAAACAACTAGCTATGACATTCTTCTCGCTGCCACTGCTTCCTCTTGCCTGTTCCAATCGCTACGTCCGTCTGTCGGTTTGTCCGAACGTTCATTCGCCTTCTTTCTTTTCCTCCAACCATGAACCAGCTCCCTTGACACGTACAGAAAGAAAGATGGTATAATGGTATATCGTCTACCGTTTGACCGATATGAATATACACGTTACACTCGGACACGCGACACGAATAACAAACAATGCGAGGTCCAGATGTTTGTTCAAGGGTCTCGACCCGTCGGCAACCAGTTACGTTTTAATTAAAACGTCGCCATTGTCGATGAATATGCTAAAGATACCATGAGAAGTATGAGTATCAATCATGCCGCTCTCTTCTGTGTGTCACTTGATTAGCTAGCGGCAAAGCGTTCATGTTTTTCGTTGGAAGAATTAAAATGAACAAGGGTTTCCAAATCAAAGGCGAGAACTTGACGCGAAGATGTCTACAGCATCATGCAGGATCGTTTGGTATTGTTGGTGAGCATTTCAGCATTGTGGAGCAGTGTTTTGATGATCTGTAGGAAATTCTGGTGATATTGATATTTGTTAATAGTTGTTGCAAGATTCATCATGGAACAGAACCTTAGAATATATGTATGTAGTTATAATTTAGTCATCTGCTGGTGCTTTTTGAATGTTAAACGTTTGAAATCGTTTGATTTATAGAACACCTTCTTTATGCTAGAATACTGTTGCTACATAGCTGATAGCTTTTCTCAATATGGGGTACAAGGTTCTGTATTTCATCAGTCCGATAGATTTGTGGTTGATTTGTTCACCCGGACTCTCGAGAATAATGATCCTCTGATGATGCGCTGAGGAATTCTTGATTAGCCTCTGTTAATTTCAGAGGCAAGCCGTTTTAGATTTTATAAGTTTGTAGTGGATTCAAACATATGGACATCTGGAACTGATACTCTTGACGTTCTGTAAAAGGCTGTTGATGATTTGCTGATCTACTAATTATCCCCTGGTGATCACCTAATCCGTTTCTAATCAACCATTGATGATCAGCTGAAAAACTCCTGATAATTTTCTCATGATCTATGGATGATCTGCAGATAAGGTCTTGCTCAACTCCAAATATAGATGGTTAGATCGGGTCCCACAATGAGCGCTTAAAATCGAAAATTGGTTGTTTTTAGAAATTTTATTTTTATTTATCATAAAGTCGTATAACCTAAAAATGATGCAGACCTCTGGATTTTAGAATCTTAACATATACAGATGTCTTCTCCTATAGAAAACACATCTTTTCAGAGAATCTGTCAGTTTAATATTCCTTTATCCCTTCGAGAAGGATCATTCTTGATGGATTGAGTTGCCTCAGTACTTTTGATGAGCTAAGTTTTTCATCATCGGAGTCTATCATACTTGACAAATCAATTATATTATCGATAGTTGAAAATCGGTTGTGCAGCTTGAACAGTTTTATATCCAGAACACAGTAAAACGTTTAGTTTCGAATTCAAAATTAATTTTAGTATTTTAAAACTATTTGCCAACAAGATAAAATTTCGGTAACGGTATTATAATTTTAGTGAAGCTTATAATTTTTGGTAGTTGTGGCAATCCAATTACAAATGTATTTCAGATTGTTTGAGCCTGAAATAAAATGTTTCAATGTTTCGAGATAAAATTGTTTATACTTTAGATAGTCACAATTTTAACTGAAATAATTAGGTATAATTTTCATTATTTTCATTGAGAAACATTGTAACCCAGCAATCAATAAAATATGAGTAATAGTCAGTTTGTAAGGTTGTAAAGTTTTTGGACAATCAGCCTGGATAGAGCAACGTACAATTCTATTTGTTGGATGATACTTCTTAGGCACATCCTATAATCAAACTTTTCAAATCAAATTTAATCCTGATTAGAATTAAGATTTATAAATTAGCCTTCATACTTCATCATTGTTTTTAATTATATGGATATCGTGTTGAACAACAGCTAATTAAACTTTAGATCCAGATTTTTTTTACATAATTCCTTAGATTAGATTGATATTAGGTATTAGAGATTGGCTTTCTCGGCAGATTCTTTCAGCAAATTTAGTTTCGGAAAGAAGACATTTTGTCGGTGGATTTCGTGAAGATATAAAAAGAGCTGACAAAGGATTATTCTTGCATTGGTAGGGGTTGATGACAATGATTGACAGTTCTGCAGTTTTCGGAAAACCAGCCTGGATAGAGCAACGTACAATTCTATTTGTTGAATGATACGTCTTAGGCACATCCTATAATCAAATTAACCTAACCAAATCTAATCCTTCTTAGAATTAAGGTTTATCAATACGCCTTCATTCATCATAATTTTTTTACGGATTAGGATTTTGTATTGAACAGCAGATGATTAAACTTCAGAGTCATATTTTTTCCACCTAATTCCTGATTCCATTCTTGATGATTTAAACATCGAGATTGGCTTTCTCTGAAGATTTTTTTAACACAATGGTTTCAGAAAGAAGACATCTGTTGATGGATTCCGTGAAAGAATGGAAAGAACTGAGAATGGATTATTCTGGAATTTTGACCATTGTTGACAACTATTGGCTGTTGTGAAGTTTTCGGGGAACCAGTCTGGAAATAGCAACGTGCAATTATATTTTTTGGATGACACATCTTAAGCACATCCTAACAAATCAAATTCCCCTAATCGAATCTAATCCTCATCAGAATTAAGTTTTATCAATGCTCCTTTATCTTTTATCATTGTTTTTAATCATTTGAATTTCGTATTGAACAACAGCTAATTAAACTTCAGATCCCGATTTTCCCACATAATTCCTGATTCCCATGTTGATGATTTGAAGAACGAGATTGGCTTTCACAGAAGATTGTGGAAGGAATGTAAAGAACTGACAAAGGATTATTCGAGAATTCCCCTAATCAAATCTAATCCTCATCAGAATTTAGATGTACCAATACGCCTTCATATTTCATCATTGTATTTATTGATTTGGATTACGTGTTGAATAACTGCTAACTAAACTTCAGATCCAATTTTTTTCCACATAATTCCTTAGATTAGATTGATATTAGATATTAGAGATTGGCTTTCTCGGAAGATTGTTTCGGCACATTTGGTTTGAGAAAGAAGACATTTTGTCGGTGGATTTTGTGAAGGAATGGAAAGAACTGACAAAGGATTATTCTAGAATTTTTAGGGGTTGTTGACAACGATTGGCAGTTGTGAAGTTTTCGGGGAGCCAGCCTGGCTAGAGTAACGTACAATTCTATTTGTTGGATGATTGTACTGCTGCGAAATCAAGTCTGACGAAGATCGATCGGACAGCATTTCCAGCGTCAACATTGGATCGTAGACCCTGCACCCCAAGTTTCCGACCCACCTCCATTCGCAGATGCTGCCAATCTTGCCTGAAGTTTCTATTAAGAAATTCCACGATGAAAATGTCCCTGTATTCGACACACTTGGTTTTTCTCTATGGCTGATTTTTTGGCTGCTTTCAGGGCACATTTGGAGTACAAGAGGCTGTAAATATTGGAAAAGATGTCGACGTTTCCGGCTTTATTTTTTTTAATAGAAATATATGAGAAGATATTTACGAAATATTTGTTTCATCTCACATTTCAGCAGTTTTTATATATTCTTTTCGTTTACATAAAACTGTTAAATTAGATTTTTTTTTCATATATGAGTGAAAATCAAAAAGATAACGTCATGTTTCTGCAATATTATAGGCTTATGCTTAGAGGAATAATTTATTTAATTATAGGGTTTTATCAAGCCTATTTTTATCATAATACCCTATCTCCCATATATTCTTGGTTTACTCGGTATCAAAATATATTCGATCAAGTATGAGTAATACTTTTGAGACAACAAAAATTTTAATTGAATTCATCATTTAAAGATGATGATTATTTTTGCTTTAAAACTAAAACGGCGTTCGTTTAATACAGTTTGAAAATTATATGGGAAACAAACAAAAATTATATAGAACATAAAATATTGTTAATACTATATACATATTAGTATTGATAAAAAAATGAAAGTGTGACTAATAAACATATAACTAAATAATATTAGCATTCCTGGATCCATTCCTGGATGTGGTCATAAAAATACGGCAATGTTTTATTAGACAGTCTAAGGGTGTCATCGCAGAACCATGTAAGTGCCAATTAAAAATTTGTTTAGGAGAGAAAAAAACGTTCTCAAACTTCCAATTATTTTTTAAATAAAAAAATAGGAAACTTCGTTTGAGATTTGATTGAACTCTATAGATCTATCCAAAAAATTTGTGGAAAAAGTGAATACTTTACGGGAAAATATCGTCAAAAATTATCCTGTCATAAGCATGTACCTAAGTGTCATAAAAATATTTTTTTATCTCTAATTAACATAAAGTATATCAGTGAAACACCAGAGTTACGTTATTTACCCATCGAACATATAAATATTAATTTTCTGTCAGCTACCTGTAAATTAACTTCTTTTCCGATTTTTAAAACCCATAAAATTATCTTACAATTGTCGATCGCAAAAGTGAAAAATTACCATTTTGTCAATTTTCGAAAACTATCAAAAAAGTTATTTTGTCATGAAATATTTGGAAATTATAAGCACAAAAATTAAAAGATGATTTATAAAATTGGTTTTAACTATTGTTTAAAATGTTTAAATAATTTGTTTAAAAATGCTACACACGGAAAAACTCATAGCGCCATTTGATTCAGCTAAAAAAATTACATGAAGTCTATGTGTTTCATAATTTTTTTATGAACTCAATTGGTGACGTATTATAAATGAACAATTACATGTCATAGATTTTATATTCTAGTTTTTCCGTACCTCGAATATTTAAACAAATTGTTTGAATAATAATCTGAAGGGTAATTATAATTACCCTATGAATTATGGAACAGTATAAACCGTTTTAATTATCTTACTACCTTCAATTTTTTTATTACAAAAATTACACCCTATTTTTTATTTTTAGAATGGATAAATTGTAGAGATCCTTTTTTTATTATTTTTTATTGCTCAAAAAGTTTAGTTATGTTTTTAATAAAAACATGCTTCTCCTTCCACAAAAATCAAGACAATTTTTGATAACATAAATTATAAAAAAGTATTTTACAAAAAGAGTGAATAATGTTATTAACCATTCAAATTATTATTTTCTATATTATTGAATCTATTATTCTTTTTTTATTGAATAATTTTCCTCTAGTAAAAATGTAGTAAAATATATCAAATATATATATTGACGAGATTCTGTCCTGATTTGTTTTTAATTTTTTTATTAAGTTGCGAATGTTGACAGATTCTTGATATATATTCACAATAAACAATAAATAAATAGTAATATTCTTTAAACAAGTTAATATTATTTTAATAATTGCTATATATGTCAAAACAGAAATATTAGTCTTGACATTCATCAACTGTATGATTCATCCCAAAAAATAATAACTTATCACGATTTACAAAGGGGAAAAAACTGCTAAAATAAATAGATATTGTTAAAACAATTCAAAATCAGGTAAAAAATACTCGAAAACTTTTTACTTATCGAATAAGAATAATACATCTTGAAAAGATTCTAAAAATTACCGTATTTAATTGTTTAAACAATTGGAAACTGTCATCCACAAAAAATATAACTCTTAACATAAGCTGACTTTATTAATTTCAGAAATTAGTATCATAACAAGATTTACAGAGGAAAAATTGTTTAGATAATTGCAAAATTTAATTTTTAAAATATCTGTTGCTCTCTGCATTCGTTAATTGTGCCATTAATTCCAGAAAATAACAAAATTTCACGATGCGTAGGGAAGATATTGTTTAAACAAGTAAAAATAAAAATTATGAATTATTTATTGTATTAAAATAAATTTTTTATTTAAATTATAAACCCATTGTTTGTCGCCTCTCGATAAGATCCTAAAGTGATAATAAATTGTCATCCCTACCTTACCAACTACCTATAATACATCAAGGAGAAAATTTAAGGAGTCTTTCATCTACTATTTGTTCAAAAGATTGGATGTTACCTTTCAATTAATTTATCATTAGCAGGTAAAACAGGAATCTCCAATTCCGTTGTAGGTAACACTTAATACTTTTTTCTTTGTAGGCAATACGTTACCTACAATCAACCGTCGGTAACACATATTAAATTTAAGACGTACCGTTCAAATATCTTATCATTAGAAGGTAAAATAGGAATCTCTAATTCTGTCGTAGGTAACACTTGATATTTTTTCCTTTATAGACTCCCTACCTTACCAACTACCTATAACACATGAAGGTAACAATTTAAAGAGTCTTTCATCTAGTATTTGTTCATGAGACTGGATATTACCTTTCAATTATTTTATCATTAACAGGTAAAACTGAAATCTCCAACTCTGCCGTAGGTAACAATATTTTTTTCTTTACAGGCAATACGTTACCTAAAATGATTTTAGGTAACGTATCAACCGTCGGTTACACAAATTATATTTAAGAGGTGACTGTAACGTGCAACGGATTATTGAGGCAATACAAATTACAAATACCCTTCCGTCGGTAAAATGGAAAGCGGACATATTCTGTACTAACTTCTATTATCATATGTTGATAAAGCAGGAATCTAGAAACCAGATGTAGGTGAGTGATAAAATTTTCTCTAGCTTCACTATTGGTAAAGAAAATTATATTTATGTAGCGTGGGTTATGTAGCTTAATTTGAAATTCACTAATAATGGTTTTAGTAAACTTCTCTCTTTCCCATATAGATGGCCATGCATGCGTTTAAGGGAATAAGATTCAGGATTGGAATTGGTAGCAAACTAAAAGGTCGGGGTAAGCTACAATCCACACCCAACTTTTAGTTTAAAAAAAAAAAAGGGGGGGGGGTTACGGGGGGGGGGCAGGCAGACGCCATGTTAACACATCTAAACAAACCGTGCGTATCCTGACTGATAAACGGCAGGATATCGTTCAACAAGCGATGTTCTTTCTCCCGTATACTCGTTTCCATGTTTTGTTTATATTCAGGATGCATATCAATTTTTCCTTAATGATAATTACTTTTATTAGCGATCAAAATTGTGGGGCTATTTAATTTTATTTAAGTTAATTATCAGAAAATAATATAAACAAATTCATGTCTCCTTGTGACTAATCCGATTTACATGGAATTGTTTCAGGCATCTCGCTCGATCACGAAAGTTGAGCAGTGCTTGGCTGGTTTATACTCGGATGGGGGCCATCGTACTTCAAACTAAATTAATAATTATCTATCACAAAATTAATACGTGGGATTTTCGTGGAATATTTGTTGTTGTTGATTACGCTTGTTTATTAGTAATGAAACATTTTGATAAGTTATAAAAGTTAATTGTATGAAAGTAAGGCAAAGGGGAATGTACGTTTTTCTAATCCACCAATGGTTTATCTAAACGTTTGAGATACTAAGGTTTATTTTTATTTTTTATGATCAATTTCGGAAACTCATGATAAACTCAGGAAAATTAAGTTACAAGTTTCGTCAATTTAGGATAAATTCAGGAAAATTCAGTTACAAATTTTGTAATTTTCACTTACAATTACCGAATTTTCTGATACAGTTTATCTGAAAATTCCAAAACTTATAATGAAAAAAAAATGTTACGTATAGGAAATTTGATAAAAGTTTCCGTTACTTTTATCATGTAATAACTTTGTAAATTTCAGTATATTTATATGGAAATATACTGAAAGTTACGAGAAACAAAAAAAAAAAGAACCAAATCTTGTATATCGTTCATGTCTGCCTTTTGAGTTTTGCTGGAAGATGTTCGTCCCGAGAACCCCGGGACTAATCAGGATGAACATTAATCTTCCGTCTGGATCCTCGACCCAATTTTCCTTGTGCACCAGACGAATAGAGACGTTGATTGGTTTTCGCTTCAACTTGACATTCTAGGATTTCAACTCTCAGTTTATTTAAAATGAGAATAAGGGGTTATCCACAAATTATGTGAGATTTTTTCTACTATATTTTATAAATCTCGTTCATTCATTACTAACATATTTGAATTTAATACTTCCTATAAAAGAGAAAGATCTTTAAGAGTTGTTTTTGGATCCAGAATAAAAAAGAATTTTTTTCTTAGAATGGTTTTAAATTGAACTGATCAAGTAGTATATGTTTTCAATTAGAAATAGTTGAATATTCCTCTTTTTAAACATTTAATTGTTTAGTAGTGTGGGCCGAAAACCATTTTTTGAGTAGTTTATGTTAAATATTTTTTAGGTACGGTTTTTGGTAGTTATTATTATATAATTAGAAATAAAAAAGAAAAATTTATTCTCCAGTTAGGACTTTCTTAAAATGTAGTAAAATAAACAGTTTGTTGGATTCTGTTGACTGCACATTTTTTTGAAAAAATTTTAACATGTGCTTGAAATTTCTCCAGCTTGAAACAAAGGAACATGCAAGATCTAAAAATTGCTCAAAAAAGGTCAAATTCACAATTGTGAAACAAGGAAACATTTTTTATTCATGATAACAAAAAAATGGCGTGTTTATTTGATGACATGTGATTAGCTGAAGAAATTTTAAGTACATGTTTAAATTTTTTCATATAAATGTGCAGTTAACACAATAAAAAAACTTTTTTTTCACATTTTGAAAAAGTTCTAACCTTAACACAAATTTTGTTTCTATTATATAATTCTATATTTTATTATCCACTACAAAAAACTGCAAGTACAAAAAATTCAACACAATTTTTTAACCATAGGAAAATTTTCTCAAATTTTTCAAAATTAAAATTTGTAAATTTGACAGTTCGGCTTTTAAAATTTTGGGAATAGATTTATTTTCTTTTAGGAATTTTTATTTTTGGGAAAATTTCTGTTCCGCTCATTATTTTTGTTGGTACTTTTCCACATTCGGTACTTTGAAAATTCGGCAAAATGATTTCATCCCTAAATTTCAAGTACGATTTTCAATCTCTTTCCTATAAATTTGAAAATTTACAATTTTCAGTACTTTACTTTGAATTTATTGCCCAACTTTAATATTTCTTTTAGCTTCATAAGTGAAGGGTAGCAGTACAGAACTAGATAGCCAATATTTCTATTGAAAATATGTTTATTTTTTAACCAAATTGAAAAAAAATCAAATACACATTGTAGAAAAACGATTTTTTCGAAATATTTGTTTTCGATACAATAATTTAAAATAAAATTTTTAAATGAAATTTGCGTTAGAATTTAGCTAAAACTTTAACGTAATAATCATTTTGTTTGACCTGTTAGCATTGATATGTTTCTTGAAATTATTATAATTTATTTTAAAAAAAATACTTTTTTCGGATATTCAGAAAAAGAATGTCTGACATACATTATTTCATTTTCTCTATACAGAAAAGGTTTTTTCAATTAAAAATTGTTATTCTTATTTAGCATCCTCTAGTCTCAGGACCATGTTTTCATTTGTTTAAAAAATTGAATGCTCGATTTTTAATCGCTATCCAAAGCCGATTTTTAAAACCCAGAAAATTTGGATCTTAAAATTCCTCTATCGGTTTTCTCAGAATTAGTCAAATTTTTTCCATCAAACTTTATTTACTTGCATTTTCAAACTCAGTATCTGCGGGAACTATATTTTTATTTTAACTGAAAATTAAATTTTTTATTTCAATCCGCAGCCGAGCCTCCTGCTACTTCATATTAGTGCCACTTGGAAATTGTCAACTTCTATATCCATTTTCTCGACTTTGGATAACTTTTTGTAATCAAACTTTTTTTTAAACTTAATTTAGCAACACTTTATCCTGGAAGAGGACTTTTGTTTCATTTTTAAATAGTAATTTCGATTTTACAGAACGTTTTATCACTCTCTTGAAATATTTCGATTTTGTTGGTTATCTATCTACTGCTACCCTTAAAAAATGCTGAAATATTGAAAGCTATCTTTTGAAATTTCGAAAATTTCATAATTTGCGATTCTAACTTCTTTACATCGAACATTTTTTACTCGTATCAGTATCTTATTGCAATCCGCAGCCGAGCGTACTGCTTTTTTATGTCAGTGCCACTTTGAAATTGTCAACTTCTACATTCATTTTCTCGATCCTGGATAATTTTTTGAGATCCAAAATTTTTGGCCTCAATTTGTTGATTACTGCCACTGTTCAAGAATGTTTAAATATTTAAAGTTTCCTTAAAGTTGCAAAAATTTAATCATTTGCATTTATAATAACATTTTGTCAAAAAACAAAGATTTATACTCTAATATTTGGATTATAAATTTTTGTTTATGAGTGTAAAAAGTTACACGTACTCTATTGGCAAACTTATGGCAGTTGCATTCATTTCTCATTAAATATTAATTACCAATCGGACATATAAATATAAATTTTCTGTCAGCTACCTGTAAATTAACTTTTTTCCGATTTTTAAAACCCATAAAATTACCTTACAATTCTCGATATCTTTTTTTTACATTGGCCAACTTCTTTACATCAAACGTTGTTTACTCGTATTCAGAAACTCATATCAGTATTTTATTGCAATCCGCAGCCGAGCGTGCTGCTATTTAATGTTAGTGCCACTTTGAAATTATCAACTTCTACATCCATTTTCTCGATCCTGGGTTAACTTTTTGTGTTCAAACATTTTTGGCCTCAATTTGTTGGTTCAAGAATGTTTAAATATTCAAAGTTTCCTTTAAAGTTTCAAAAATTTAATAATTTTGGATTATGAAAGGTTACATATACCCTATTGACGAACTTATAGCAGTTATATTCATTTCTCATTAAATATTAATTACCAATCGGACATATGAATATTAATTTTCTGTCAGCTACCTGTAAATTAACTTTTTTTCCGATTTTTAAAACCCATAAAATTATCTCACAATTCTCGATCGCTTTTTTATTACATTGGCCAACTTCTTTATATCAAATATTGTTTACTCATATTCAGAAACTCATATCAGTATTTTATTGCAATCCGCAGCAGAGCGTGCTGATTTTTTATGTTAGTGCCACTTTGAAATTGTCAACTTCTACATCTATTTTCTCGATCCTGGATAATTTTTTGTGATGCAAAATTTTTGGACTGGATTTGTTGCTTACTGCCACGCTTCAAGAATGTTTAAATATTTAAAGTTACCTTTAAAGTTTCTAAAATTTAATAATTTGCATTTATAATAACATTTTGTCAAAAAACAAAGATTTATACTCT
>CAKNWT010328297.1:0-12696 GCA_932066315.1 Andricus coriarius | reverse complement strand
CAGGGATTGTCCCGAAGGAATAACCCCTAAGCGGAGGCGTGACAACCGTGCCGAAAGCTGATTGGCACCTGGGTGAGGTGTCTTAAACGGTGACTCTGGGATACCGGGCGACCTCTCAGAGTATGCAGTCTTATCTTTGCATGCGGGACTCTACAAGGATGGACGAACCCTTTCCCTAGCTGCTCATAGGAACAACAATGACACCACCAAAACACCAAAAAGGTTTAAATACGGATCAATACGATCGAACGCGCAGAGCACCCGACAATGGGTCGCCGAACAATGCCGATAATCCTAGAGTTCGGGGTGCTGAAAATAATTTAGATGGAAACACGAAGACGAACCGGCAAAGCGCCCACATTAAGTGGACGAATCAACTCAAAGATGACTTGCTAAACTGCTACGATGCCAGCATTATCTCTGTTTACCGAGGCTTTATGGCGCGTATGCATTCACTGTGGTGCCAAAAACACCCAGAGCTTCAGCACGTTTCGATTCAATCGTTGCGAAATCAACGTGCCTACCTCTGGAAAAATGGATAAGTACGCGGAGCGCTTCCCCAACCGCTGCTTGATCAAGCTGCAGCCGAAGATGAGGAAGCGACATTAAGACCAACCGCGGAAAGCAGGCACCTTCTGAGAAATGATCACGATTTCAGGACAAGGAGGAAAATTAACATGCAATTTCCTTTTAAGACCCAAGATCTAGCTGAAATCCATGCCTCCCTTTGTGGAGAAATCTCGCAAGAATCCGACCTCTGGACCATCAATTGCTCAGTTTATGGTGCTGCGAAAGCTTAAGCTGATTCAAATCGAAGGCTCAACCCGACGATAGATCAAAAGACCAAAAGACGCTTACATCAACTGAATAAGAAGATTGGATGGGCAAGACAGAATGCGTCCCGTATTCAATATGTGATTGACTACATAACATCTGGTAGACCGTTCACGGAAAGGGTTCGAAAGTTCGCACAAGAACTGATGATCTTTAATCACACACTAAACAAGTCAAAGCTGCTGACAATCAAGCAAAATATTGTTGACAAAATACGGCTGTTATCTGACGCAAGTAGGAGAACACAGAAGAGGGAGAGATGGATCAGGGAGAATCAACATTTTCTCGCTGACCCATCTCGCCTGGTCAATGATCACCATGTTTCTGTCAAAAATCCACCCAAGCCCAACGAGGTAGAGACTTTTTGGAGAGAGGTATACAAGATCCCGAAAACACTTAAGTCGAAAGAAAATACTGACAATATCATCCACTTCAAGGAATTTCGCGACAACCTCATAAAATCTGAGGAGGAATGTCCATCAATTACTGCCGAAGGGTTTAGAGGAACCAAGAACTTTTCCGGTGCTGGACCAGATTGTATCAAGAACTTTTAGTGGAAGAAGTTTACTTCTACACACCAACATTTAACTCGCATATTCATTTCAGATTCACAGTTAGAGAGGCCCATTCCGCAGTAGCTGGTGTTAGGACGCACTATACTCCTACCGAAAAAAGGCAACTTGTCGAAAACAGAGAATTACAGGCCAATAGCTTGCTTGAACACCCTGTATAAGATCTTTACAGCTGTCCTAAACAACAAGATTGTTCGGCGACTTGAGCCGAGAGAACCTGCTGATTGACAGGTGTGTCTGCAAAGCCGCGTCCTGTCAATGGGCTAGATAGACTACCGGAAAGCTTTCGATTCAACCTCTCATAGACTTATTATATGTCTGTTGGAAAGCTTGAAGGTGCATCCACACATAGTGAGATGCATAGAGAGATTAATTCCTCTTTGGAAAACTAGATTTACTATCTCATCTGGAAATCATCGTGTGGCAACAAACAACGTCGCCTACCAGAGGGGCGTGTTTCAGGGCGATACCATGAGCCCTCTGCTTTTTTGCATCACACTTCTGCCTCTATCTCTCGCACTACGCAATTCTTCTGCATACCTCTGTGGCGACACTAACCAGCGCGAGCATAAGGTCACTCATGTGTTTTATATGGATGACCTGAAGCTCTATGCCTCTGGTAAAGGAAAACTTCAAACTGCCATAAATATCGTTGCGAAGTACACAGGAGAGATTGTGATGGATTTTGGATTAGATAAATGTGCCGAAATTCATCTGAAGAACGGGAAGATTGTTGGCGTTCCCGAGGACCGTGAGCTTGTGGATATAGGTGTTCTCAGACATGTTAACACTGGAAAGACCTATACATACCTGATCGTGCCTCAAAGCCGCATTCTGGACGTAACATCAGTAAAGGAGTCTCTCTGAAGCAGATACAAGCATCTTCTTCGACAAATTTGGTCTTCCAATCTGTCAGCTTTGAACAAGATATCTGCGACTAGCATGCTTGCCGTCCCGATTCTACTCTACTCGTTTGGCGTGGTTCAATGGACGAAGAACGAACTGGAGGCCCTTGATGTCACCACACGTAAGATCATGCATATGCATAAAAGCTTGCATATCGAGTCGTCAGTTCCGCGATTATACATTTCACGCCGTCAAGGCAAACGTGGACTTCTGAATCTGTAGTGTCTTCATAACCGAATTGTTCTAAGTACAGCTTATATTGTAGCCAATGGCAGAGAGCCTCTCCTAAAAATGTTCAGGAACCACGAGATAATTGGCAAAGGAGCGTTCCTTTACAAAGCCGCGGAGCAAGCGGCCGAAACGCTTGGCCTGAATTTTAATATCAGAAGTGAAGAAAGTGCATTACTCCATCTAGATGCTGCACTTTTGAAAGCCGAAGTGAAGAAAGCAGAAGTCCAAAAATTCCATTAAGAGCTACTCGACAAGAAAATGCACGGAAATTTTCACAGAAATGTAGAAAAACAGTCCTTGTCGAAGGAGCAAACTTTTGCTTTCCCCAGATTATCAGGGCTTAATTCAGGTACAGAGGGTTTTATTTTCGTATGCCAGGAAGATGTCATTTCCACCTTAGCATACCGTGACCGCATTTGATGTCAAGAAGTTCCGAGCGATAGGTGCAGAGCGTGTCATGCACACGCTGAGTACCTGGAACACATACAATCGGGGTGTCTCACCCATGCAGGAACGACGTACATCTACAGACATAATGCGGCCCTGAGAGTCCTTTATTACCATCTTTGTCGCTCCTACGGTGTTGGCTGTGACCCTGCGCTGCCGAACGCTCCAAGGGAGATAGAGTCAATTGTCGAAAACGAGAAGTGCCAAATTTTCTGGAACTACGATTTTCGGACAGCAGTCTCCGTTGCACACTCTAGGCCTGACATTGTTCTCCAAGATTTCGAGAAACGAACTATATTCGTGATCGAATTTTCGGCCCCGTCCGAATACAAGATCACTGCCAAGGAGAAAGAAAAGGAGGAAAGGAATCAAGACCTTAAAAGGGAGCTGCGAAGACTGTACCCAAAATATTCGGTACAACTAATTCTCCTTGTGACGGGTGCTTTCGGAGGTGCGAAACTATCACTGGTTCGTAACCTTAAAGCCATAGCCGCGTGCTAAAAATATGCCAAGGCACTTGCGAAATGGTTGTAGAAAGCTGTCATCCTTGGGTCGCTTCGTGTGTTCAAAACACACGAGGATTTCGCTGGCCTGTCGTTGTGATTTCATTGTGTCCTGTGACCACCCATCTCACGGTTGTGAGACGTGGCCATGAATGTGATTTACCGCGTTCCTCCTGGAAGCCCCAGTCATTTTTTAGATGGCAGTTGCTCCCAGTGATACCCTGCGGTGGTTGTTTAACCTGATTTTACGCACTTATCAGAATACAATGTTTATTCCGTCTGAATCCACCAGATAATTCGAGCTCATTCCGACTGATTCCGGGCCATTCAGAATAATTTCGAACCACTCTATTGTTTTCTGTAACTTACGTTTCAAACGCAATGTGGCAATTGTATTTGGATCAAACTGGAATCATTCTGACTGTTAGCGGACAGGCTCGGAACCATCCGGCATATATTCGCGTCATAAGGCGGAATGAGAGTGAATAAGCCGTTTTATTTCAATAAGCGTGGATTTATTCAAACCGAGTTTGGAATGATGCGGAATGATAATGCGAAAATTTTACGGATTCAGGCGGAGTCGACATTGTATGCTGATAAGTGCGGAATCATTCCGAGTGAATTTGGAATAGCACGAAATGAATCGAAATTAACTCGCGTCATTTAACGGATTCAAACAAAATGAGAATTTTATTCCGATTGATGCGGATTTATTCGGACAGCGTCCTGGATGTCACGCAATAATTCGTAGTGAACTCGCGTCATTTCATTCCATACGATGCAGAATCATTCTAACTGAGTGCTGAGTGGCACGGAATCATTCAGAATAAATTTGCGCCTTGTCACGGAGTCAGGCGGAATGGAATTTTCATTCTGATATGTGCGGAATCATTCGGACTGAAGAGAAAGTGGCACGGAATCATCTGAAATGAGCTCACGTCATGCGATGGATTCATACGGAATGAACATTTTCGCTACGCAATCATTCGGACTATGAGTGAAACAAACAAAATCATTCGGAATGAGCTACCGTATTGCGCCGCGTTCAGACGGAATGAAAATTTTATACAGAATCGTGCAGAATCATTCTAATTAAAGCATGGAATCATTCAATGCCATTCGAAATGATATTTCGGTATCAGGCGGATTTAGACGCAATGCAAATTTCTTTCAGATTTTCGCGGACTCATTTTGAATGAACCTGAGTCACCAATTCGCACTGAAAAAGAATCAATTGTAATCGAACGGAATCATTCGCGCTGGAATTAGCTTTCAACCAGAAAGTCGGAACCAGTCGAAAATAGATTTCGCATTCGTTCGTGATCGATCGGAATAAATCAGATTTGTTTGGATTGAAAAGGAACTCAATTTCATTCTGAAACTTCCACCAGGGTTATGCCATGTTTTTCGTAGGGAACGCTGCAGCAGTGAAAGTATATAGACTTCTAGTAGGGGGACGCCTTAGTGATGTTGAGGTGACAGACCTACATGATATTAATAAACGCATGCAATGCGAGGATACTATTCTTCCCATGCAAATTCATGTTATGTTGTCGAAAGTAACCTTCATAACCCATAAAGTTTATTTTCCATAAAAAGATATAGATTTTAATATATTTATTCTATTATATTAATAAATAGCAATATAATTATTTTCTAAGAATTATGATTGTTATACGGAGATCAACGAAAAAAAATATCTCTTGCATATCTACGGTAAAAGTGAATTTATTTAAACTTTAAAGTTCTCTCAAATTATGAAAACATACTATTATTGTTATTATTATATGGATTGGCAGAGCAATTGCCGCCTATGGCACTGCGATAAAATCTATTGTACTACACGTTGAAATTCAACTATCTCCCATGAGGTTAGTTGTTACCATAAATACATACACTAACTTACAAGAAATGTCATTAATATCTTCTGCTCCGAGAAAATAAATACCAAATAGTCTTTAATCCTCATTCTTGCAAAGCATCTTCTTAAAAGGCACTGACCAGCAAGTAGGTCTGCTATTAATTTAAGCTGCCTTTTCTCCATGTTCAAGAGTTCTTTATTCCTCCTACTACACGTGCTGGCTATAAATGTCTTGGAGTGCACCATTTTGTTGGCTTTCCTTCCAATATCAAAGAGCCATTTTTCTACGGCTCCTTTCACCGATGCGTACGAGATTCCGCAATAGGTTTTCAGACCAATCAGGTATTGTGATGCTTCCATCTTAGCTGGTGCATCTGCTTTCTAGAAGTCTAGAAGTAAACTCTTCAGTTGTAAGAGCCTTAAGTGCAGCGTGACTGTCAGAACGAATTCCAATGTGCTGGCCTTCATATGCCCCTTAACAAATTTTCTCTGGGCAAGCTATAATAGCTATTATTTCGGCCTGGAAAATTGTGGGGAATGTGCTCAGTGTTGTTGTTGTCTCAACCCTGGGCTTCTTTCCATAGATTCCAGCCCCTGTTACCAAGGATTCTTTAGATCCGAAGCTCATCAAATTGTAAGAGCAGAATGAAAAACAAGAAATGCCATCTTAAGACGAGAATGCTATAAAATTTGAATGAACCATTATGGTTTTAAATATTTTTTAAGATCAATTGATTCTACGCAGGGCCGGTTTCGGATAGAATATAGGCCTGGGGGAAATCGTTAAAACAACTGTCTGAGAATCAGGAAACAGCCAATCCTTCAAGTTAACCGACCAAATTGCTTGAAAGAGTACCGATCCACTGATCTTCTCCGTTAGTCTTTCTCAAGTCTTTAGACAGAACTTTTTAAAAGTTTTAGCCTACCTCAATAAAAGAACCCAATGATAAAATATAGTCACATTTGTCACCGTGGAACATTATAATATTGACTTGATTACTTGAGCTTCGCCTCTTATGGCTCAGATTTGGCTTTAGATTTGTGTGCATAATTTTTTTAGGTTTGACTATAATATAACCCTCAAACAATAAAATGGCATGGTATAATTTGTTTATAGAATAAAATCACTGAAAATAAGAATTAATTAGAAGACAAGTACAAACCTTTTTAATTTCTGAAAGGTTCTAAATTGTCTTAAGCTTTGAAAATTCAATGGAAATGATTGATGAATGTATTATAGCTTAAGGCATTATATAAATTTATTGTAAAGTATAATATCAAATATTTACTTGATCTTGAATGCTCGCGATACAAAATAACGCCAATGGTGTCAGGCATGCTCGTCAAAAAATAACAAACGCTTTCGCGATATCTCCCAGAGTACTCTAATGAAGCCTACATTTGGCATAAATAGTTATGTTTGATTTTATTAAAATATAGACCTTCAGGACATAAATTAAAAAATGTCCTTTTCCAATTGAAAAAAAATTCATAAATTTGTTAGCAAACTATCCTAAAACTTTTTTCTTAGGTAAACAAAACACATATCCTAAGTTTCATGCCCTCTTGACAATTCGAGGCATAATTCCGATGGTTCTTGAAACTGTATTTCTGACCCATAATCATGTTTCAATTACATGCTCCTAAAGAAGATCGGAGTTACAGCTTAAAGGTAAGTTTCTTTAGTACAAAGTAGTTATTTAGAACATAAATTAAAAAATGTCTTTTTCCAATAGAACTTTGATAAAAAAGAACGAATATTTAAGAGCTTTTCTTTAGAAAGTATTGATTTATTCAAATTAATTTATTATAAAAAGCTCGTAACTTACACTGGGTGGAGTCGTACTGGCCGACAGCATCAAGCCTGTACTTCCTGGCGCTTTATAATGTGGTGAGTCTCGTAAAGGAGCTGGTGAGCTAGCTGCCGAACCACTTGTACCACCACTTCTACAAGAAAGGTAGAGATTTTATATTATTATGCTTGAACTGAAGTTACACGAATCGCTGCACCGTTTTGCAATAATACCTTATTTTCAGTTTTTTCCTGTTACTAAAATCCGACCACAATATACATTAGAGGATTTAGGTGTGAGAACGGCGTTCATGCGTATTTAGAAGTCACTTATTTTTCATGTGTTTTGTATATAACTTTATTTAAAAAAAGAGAAAAACAAGAAATTACTAAAAATGTGAGAACTTCGCTATTACATCCAACCTGTCATTTATCGAATGCCTATGATGTAAAACAAATGACTATACAGTAAGTCGTTGGATTTTAGAAACGGGTAAAAAATCGGAAATGAGGCACTAAGGTAAACTACTTTATGGGGAAAAGCAAATTTCAACAATATCCTATCTCAAGAAAACTGCTGGCTTCCCTTCACATAAAAAATTTGGGTTTACAGAATCTGATAGTACGTGACTCAATCCATAATACCATGTACACTAATTACTTAAACTTTATCTGGTAAGAAAGAAAAATCATTTAAATATGCGAAAACATCACCCAGTCACATGTTCCTGACTACATTTTTCGAAAGTAGAATGCGTTCATTTCTTTACTTATTGCACGTTCAACCTTTTTTAAATGTGTATATGTTTTTATAATGAAACAAACTAATATCAAATAAAGTTTATAGTAATTTTATTAATTATAACTGTAGTATACAAATTAGTTGTAGAATGTGCCCGTTACTGCTTTTCGCCCGGTAACACAACCGTTTTTACAGATTTTTTTAATGAAAGAGTTGGATTTTATAATTAAAATTTATTGATAAATGGACAGTTTCAAGATTACTTCTCAAAATAATGACTTATTCTGTCAAGTATTTTCTGAAACGTAAGTAAATAAGAAAATGGCGTCATATATTAGAGTGTTAATGTTTCGTGGTTCGCCATTGCGCATTTACTGATGCTCCACTTATGATTTGAACTAGAGGCTAGGAGGTTTAACAAGTGGTTTTTCAGTGTCCAGTTAGCCCTCATGGAATTCAATTTCAGAAAATTCAATTTATTTGAGAATGAACTTCGAGAAACTCGATAAAATTGGAAGTATGCCAGATCTTATTCTTACGCAGAAAACGAATGAATTGAAGTTATATAAAATATACGCGATTACAGATATAAAACAGGTTTGAACAAAATATGTTGCAAGAATTACTAAGGATATACAAAATGAATTTTCCATGTTTTTACCTCGCAGAATGACACAAAGTCCATACAAATCTCTCTTGTGTACCCCTCGACGACACTTGAAGCACTTTGAAGCTGAATTGCACTAAAAGCATACATCTTCAGGTCATCCATATAAAATACATTCGTTGTCACACGATACTATCCAGATGAGATAGTAAATCTAGTTCAAAGAAGCATCAATCTCTCTACGCATTTCACTATATGTGAATGAGCCTTCAAGCTTTCCAACGGACAGACAATAAGCCTATGAGAGTTTGAATCTAAATATTTCCGGTAGTCAATCCAGGCAATCGACAGTCAGAGCTGGTGGACTTGTGGATCTTTGCAAACTCACCTGTCAATAAGCAGGCTCTCTCGCAGCTTGCTACACTTTTTTTTGAGCCTCATTGTTCGCACTTCGCTCTTCACACTTAATTCTTAATTAAGGCTTAATTCTTCTAACAATTATGACGTTCAGGATAGCTGCAAATATCTTGTACAGCGTATTGAGACAAATTCTCGTGCATCTTGAGGACACAAAGCGATCTATTTTGTCTTTTAAATTTTTCACATCGGATTCGTAATCAGCGACACTGAAAACGCCCTTATACCAATCTTAAGGATAATCCCAAATTTATTTAGCATAATCATCCACTATATTGGATCCGTTACTTCGGTTTTTAGGTTTTTGAATTCGGATTCGTAATCAGCGACGCTGAAACGCTCCTTATACCCATCCTAAGAAAAATCCAAAATTCATTGAGCATAGTTCTCCGCCATATTGTATGCGCCGTTTTGTTTTCGGATTTTTTGACATCGTATTCGTAATCAGCGACCCCGAAAACCGGGGAGTAACAGAGTAGGGCCCATTTTATAAACGTATTATAATTTTGCCCAGCTTTTCACGATTTTGCCAAACTGTATGGAATCCGGAGGATGGGCCCCGGAGGGTTCCCTAGACCTAGTTACCCGCTGTTAATAAAGCACTGTTAGTGCCGCATTGTGCCTTTGATTGCATGTCGTCCCCGCATGAGTTATAAAACTAGACAGTATGTAGCCTGGGTGCTCGGAGTGTGTATGACACGCTCTGCAGCTATCATTATGAATATCTCAGCTCAAAATGTGGCGACGATATGCTCACGTTGAGATGAAACCGCCTTGAAATACCAAAATGAAACCCTCCGTGCCTGACTCCAATCCGGGTGATTTAAGGCAAGCAAACGTTAGTCCACACGAAATCGACTGATCCTTCACATTTCTGTGAAAGATGCCGTGAATCCTCATGTCGAGGGGATGTTCACTGAAGTTCTTTCCTGGTGCTTTCTTGATCCGGGCCCTCAGAAGTAAGTACTCAAGATGGATAATGTTTGATGCATTATGCTCACCCCTGATATTGAAGTCAAGGCTAAGTGTTTCAGCAGCCCCCTTCGCTACTTTATACAGAAACGCAACTTTTGTTCTCTTCTTCGTGTTTCTGACCATTTTAAGAAGAGGGGCTGGTCCATTTGCGACTATGTACCAGGTGTATAAGCTTAAATACGCTGTTTGCTCAGAAATGGCGGTAGTGAACATATTTAGCTACAATAGAAACGACATGCTTTTTTTGTGTGAGTTCGACACCTGGCTACATAAATCAGTGCACATATTCAGTTTTTTTATACAAGAAGATAAATTTTTCCTTCAGTAATCATGTCTAGTTTTGTGTCAGAAAAGGAGCATTTGCGGGAAGCTCTACTTTTTTGCTTCAATTTGAAGAAATCGGCTGCCGAATCACATCGAATGCTTGTGAAGGCCTACGGTGACAGTGCTTTATCGGAAACAACTTGCAGAGACTGGTTTCGTCGGTTCAAAGACGGTGATTTTGACTTGAGTGACAAAAAGCGTGAAATCGGCCCAAAAAAGTTGAGGACCATGAATTACAGGCTCTTTTGACTGACGACGATACACAAACACAAAAAATGCTTGCCGAACAGTTAGGTGTTACTCAACCGGCCATCTCCATGCGTTTACATGCCATGGGAAAGATCCAAAAAATGGGAAAATGGGTACCCCATGAATTGAACGATAGGCAGATGGAGCGACGCCAAAACACATGTGAAATCTTGCTTGCTAGACACAAAAGAAAGTCGCTTCTGCATCGTGTGGTGACTGGAGATGAAAAGTGAATTTATTTTGAGAATCCGAAACGAAGAAAATCGTGGGTCAATCCCGGACAACCATCAACTTCTTTCTCAAGACCTAATCGTTTTGGACGCAAGACGATGCTCTGCGTTTGGTGGGATCATCAGGGTGTCGTCTACTATGAGCTATTAAAACCTGGTGAAACTGTCGATGCTCACCGCTACCACCAACAACTAATCAAATTGCGCCGTGCTTTGCGTCAAAAAAGGCCGGATTATGAAGAAAGACATGAGAAGCTGATTTTTCTTCACGACAACGCCCCATCGCACACATCAAAAATGGTCCTAAACTACTTGAAAACACTCAACTGGGAGGTGCTACCTCATTCCGCTTATTGTCCAGACCTGGCCCCTTCTGATTACCACCTGTTTTCGTCGATGGGTCACGCGCTCGTTGAACAACACTTCGATTCGTACGAAGACGTCGGAAAATGGCTTGACGAGTGGTTTGCATCGAAAGATACAGACTTTTTTGGCGTGGTATACACAAATTGCCCGAGAGGTGGGGAAAATGTATAGCAAGCGAGGGAAAATACTTTGAATAAGGTTTATTTTATTTTCTGCAAAAAAAAAACGACTTTCTTTTGCCTAAAAAACAGCGGATTTAAGCTTATACACCTGGTATGCTGTACCCAGAATACTCGTGTCATGAAGACTTTCCAGATTAAGTATTCCACGACCACCTTGACGCCTTGAGATGTAAATTCGTGGAACAGACGACTATAGGTGCATGCTTTTGTTCATGCGCATAACTTTTCATGACCCGATATCTAGATTTAGTTATTATTTACTTTTCGCATAGATTTTGGGATCATTCAAGTGAAATACATGAATGAACTTATGCTTTTGATTTCCCGTTTTGCCACAGAAGTATCGGTTCTTCAGGCATTCTGCTACGCCTATCTTCGATCTACGTTGTTTTCACATGTCTCGCCACACAGGTCTGATTGTCCGAATAATCCTATGATTTACGATAGCTGTGAATATCTTATACAGTGTGCTTAGACAATTTATTGTTTTTAATTCTTAGTATCAGACAAGTTTCCTATCTTCGGGAGGTGCACTGTGCGTCCTTCAGATATGAGGTGAACATGCGGGCCAGATGCTGGTGTGTTGACGGACACTTCTTTCGCGAGAAGGTTTTGATACCATCTGTTCCCCCGGCGAAATAGTTCTTCATGTCTATTAATACTTATTTCTCTTCCTCGGTGGTGATAGCAGGGCATTCCTCCTCAGATATCATGAGGTTTGTGCGGGTGGTCGACCGTAACTGGAGGGTCTTGGAAGAGTCGAGATGGGAGATTGCATTCTGACAACAATATGCGGGCTTGTTTTGACTGCGGTCGAGTAGGCGCCCCGATTACATAGTCGCTTTTCGGGTGGTCCCCGGCACGGTTTCGCAGACGTTGATGCGAAAAGTGTGAGAGCTCTGGGTGTTTCTCGCACTACAGTGCAGGCAGTCGCGCCATGTAACCTTCTCCTTTAGGGATCATACTGGTATCGTAGCACTTCAGCTGGTCGTTCCTCAGTCGATCCATCCACTCAAAAGTGTTGACAGTTTGCCGGACCGTCGCAATGACTCTGTTTTGATTGGCTCCCCCATCTTTAGGGTAGTCGGGACAGTCTTCTAAACGATTTTCGAGAGCTCTGCGCGTTCAATTGTTTTCAACTGCACTTATAACCATGTTTAGTGATATAAATGGTATTCCCACGAGCAGCTAGGGAAAAGGTTTCGTCCATCCTTGTAGAGTCCCGCGTGCAAGAATAAGGAATATATATGTACCCATATGCTAAAAATTAGAGTATAGCGCAGCATAGTATAGTATAGTACAGTATAGTCAGCCTGACTGTTTATGGTCTAAAATTTCGTATCTCACTAGCTAGAGTTCACACTAGATGCTTCTTCGCCGAACTACGTCACTCATACGTTAGAAAATCTTTTTTTTTCATTTGAATAACGAATTCCTTAGCTGCTTTCACTTTCATAT
>CAKNWT010328296.1:0-12570 GCA_932066315.1 Andricus coriarius | reverse complement strand
CCATCGGCTGGTGCCGAGAATTCACTCACGTAAATGATCTTGGTCTTTAGATCTTTCAGGGCAATATCAGGCTTCGCAGCACTCACATGTTGAGTGGAGAATAAGAAATTCCAGTAGATCTTACACTGATATTTCTCCACAACGGACTCGAGTTCCCCCGGGGCGTATGGCAAGACGGGCAATACATCAACACCATAGAAGTATCTCAGATGGTAATGTAACACTTTTAGCGCCGCATTGTGTCTCTCTATGTACCCGTAACTTGCATACTTTGAGCATCCACTCAGAATATATCCAAGTGTTTCTGGCTCTTGCTTGCAAGCTCGGCAGTTAGTACCGCCTACAGATACATTCATTATGCGCTCGCGGTAAACCAAGGTGTCTATAACGTCGTCTTGACAGGCAAAAAGAAATCCCTCAGGCTCCGTTCTCAATCCAAATGACTTGAGAAACATGTTAGACAGACCCATCGAAAGCTCTTCTCTATGTGTGATGCCGTAGAATTTACCTTGATGGGGCTTGTCAGCATGTTCTCTTAGTAGAAGTGTATGTTCTGCTTCCTGTACAGGACTTTTGAGCACCAAAGGTGTTAGTGATGCTAGGCCGTGTGTAGTGTCGCTGTAATCAAATGGGAGGCCAAGCTCCTCTGTGACCTATATGGGGCACGATATAGAAACGCCGCAGCATAGGCGACTTCATGTTGATGTACGAGTTACATTAGAGAATCTGGGCTTTTTAGAACTGAGCAGATTGTAGTCAGAACCGTTCTTCGATTAAGACACTCTAAGCTTAGCAAGCCTCTACCCGCTTTATCTCGAGGAAGGTATATTCGAGGAACGGAAGATCTTGGATGATAACTTCGATGCATTGTCATCATCTTGCGTGTGCTCCGGTTCATTTGCTTCAACTCATCGACGTTCCAGATTGTTAATGGTATTTCCGCCTATGAGTTGAGCATCCTGATCGTCACGCGATGATATAGTTTCTAGTCTTCCTTGGTGTAGGTAGACGCAGGCACAATTTTTCAGTCCGAAGCTCATGCCAATCGCTTTAAAGTACCTATTTACCTTTTGCCTCGGAGCGCGATAGATAGAGGCAAGAGAGAGACGCAGAAAAGTATCGGACTTTAAAAGTCTCCTTAGAAGACCACTGAAGGAGCTTAATAAGTATGTTTTGGTTCTAATGCCTTACGGTAGTCAATCCAAACCATTGACAGATAGCATCGATACCTGATCGAGTACTGGGTAATACACCTGTCTATTAACAGGCTCTCCTCCCTGCAAACTGCAATCCCTCTCTTTCATCCACGTTGTTCAAGTATTGCACTCCATAGCGGTTTGATAGATGTTAATATCCTCTCTTTGAGGATGCCAGTGAATAGCTTGTAGCTAGTGTTCAAACAAGCTATGGGCCTGTAGTTCTTTGGACTTGACAAATCTCCTGTCTTAGGGATCAATACCGTGCGTCTCTTTCCACTAGCCACTATGGGATGGGTTGTTCTCCGTTGAAGAAAGTAGTAAATATACGAACTAGATGTTGGTGCATAGAAGTGAACTTTTTCCACCAAAAGTTGTTGATTTTATTTGGCCTTGGCGCTGAAAAGTTCTCAGTTCTAGCGATAACTTTCTTTAGTAATAATTAGTATACACTCTTCCTCTCGATCTTGTAACCTTTGCCTCTGCAAAAGTTACGAAAGAGTGATATATTTGAAGCGTCTTCATTTAGCTTTGGAGTATCTCCATATACTCGCTCTTAGAAGACTTGAATCTCTTCTCGACTAGGCGGATTTTTAACGGCACGTGATGTTTTATTGAACAGACGGAAAGGATGAGTAGAAAAGGTGGAATTTTCAAGAATCCACTTTACTCGCCGTTCAAGGCGCTGTTTCGCTGTTGAAAGAAATCTTATTTTTTGCGTGCAGGGCTGCTTTATGGTCAACAGTTTAGACTTGTTCAGCGTGTTTCTGGCTCTTGCTAACACGCTCGGCAGTTAGTATCGCCTACAGGTATATTCATTATGCGCTCGCGGTAAACTAAGGTGTCTACAATGCCGTCTTGACAGGCAAACAGAAATCCCTCAGTCGCCGATCTCATCAAGCAGACTTGAGAAACATGTTGGAGAGACCCATCGAGAGCTCTTCTCTACGTATGATGCCGTGGAATTTACCATAAAGGGGCTTGTCAACATTTAGTAGAAGCGTATGTTCTGCTTCCTGTACACGACTTTTGAGCACCGAAGGTGTTAGTGATGCTAAGCCATGTGTAGTGTCGCTGGAATGAAATGGGAGGCCAAGCTCCTCTGCGGCCCTATCTGCGGCACGGTATAGAAATGCCGCAACATTGTTGGCATCATCTTGCTCAAGATGCTTCAACTCAACGACGTTCCATTTTACTGTGCCCAATTTGTAGAGCAGTATAGGAGCGCCCAGCATATTGCTCGCCTGGATCTTATTCTTTCCAGAAAATTCGGAAGCCCAAATTTTTCTGAGAATTTGGCGATACCTTTTTACAAATTCCATTTTTAACGCACGCTTATCTTGGGTTTCCGCTTGCGGTATTCCAAGATATGTATATGTTTCTCCATTACCAAGATGTTGAATGGTATTTCCGCCTATGAGTTGAACATCCCGATCGTCACTCGATGGTGTAGTTTCTAGTCGTCCTTGCTGTAGATGGTAAACCTTGTGGTAGGTGTAAACTATTATATGATGATTATAACATACGGTAACTATTAACTATTAATTAAAGTCCTTTAATTGTTCCAAGTGCATATATTGCTAAATATATATTTTGTTCAAACATATAAAATTGTGTAGCTATTGACTGCTGGGCCTGTGATTTCTAAAATTTAAATAAAAAAATACTTCGATTAGTCAGCATGATTTGTATATCTTATTATGAAAAATAATATTTCTTAATTGGATTTGAAAGAATCTTACGAATTGATGTCCCATCTCAAACGTAGAAGTTGATTGGGTAGATTTCTTTAAAAATGAAATTTTTGAAATTTTAAATAACTATATGTGTTTGAAATGTTAACATAAATACATTATTAAAGTTTTTTTTAGAATAAAATTTTCTTTTCCAGGACAATATATACAATTTTCTTTTCACATTACTTTCTCTTCGAAACAAAGAAGCAATTTTTACGAACTTTTTACATTAATTTGAGCCCTCATGCTCGTTTTTCCCTGCTTGGTCTTCTATGCACCAATTAATTTTCTACCAAATTTCTCAATGTGATAAGTAAGGTCTGATGATGAGGCCAGACTACACTCGAACCGTAACCCTAATTTTTAATCATAATTTTATTAAATAAAGCTTTTCAGTGGTCTGGAAGTTGTTGGAGTAAGTAAAATTCTCTTACAAATTTGATACATTTTCAGAAATAAAACTATTAAAATGAATAGAAAGTTCGAAAATTGTTACACCTAAAAATCATTCTGCAATTTATCAGTGCATTAGCCTGGCCACGTCTAGAGAATTGGTTAAGGGGCTTCCTCAGGCTGAACTTTTAGCCCATGTATTACGAATGACATGTTTCGTCCTACAAGGATGAATTGTTTGATGTAATATTTTAACCACATAATCTCAATGGCATAATACACAACCTATTAGTACCCTTTTATCGAAAAATGGTCTTGTTTTTTTTTTATTAATTAATCGAAAATGTGCTTCATTTATGTGACTGGAAACGAGCAATCCGTCACCGGGAAAGTATCCATGATAAACCGAATACAGGCGCTCCCCGTTTCAAGAAGGACTTGGTCAGAGACCAAAGCGTGAAATTTTCCACGATACTGGAACCCAGGGGGTTACTGACTGTCAGTAATAACTGACCCGGCCTTCCTATTGTTAGAGCATTACACGATTTGAGCCGGTTAAACGACATTAATAATTATTAACAAATTAAAAAATTGAATTTTAATATGCTGCATTAAGTTCATCACATAATGACGAGACGATTAAAAAAAGACAGAAAAAATCGGTTAACCCGTTCAATATCTGTTGGGAGTTTTTGTAATTTTGCCTTCGACCGATTTTCCTCATCCTTTTTAATTTTTTTTTCAAATTATGCCATTTTCAAATTTTATCAGCTAACAGAAATCTCATCGATCCATAACACAGATCCACAAAAAAAATCGAGAAAAGTACCCCTAGAGTCTGACTATGTCTATCATATGTTTTCGGGGTCGCTGAATCCAAATTCGCGGTCCGTTTGGCTCAATTACGTCAGATTTCGTCCATAACCTCAAAAAACATGAAAATCGCTTGCCGGCATGGCATAGGCAAGTTTCATTCGGGAACAGACGCCATCATGGCCATGCTCCAATTTTTGACTCGATACGCCAATTGATGTAACTCATATCCGTAGATTACCAACCATAATTGAAAATCGGAGTGTTGTATTGGATTAATTATTTTAATTTCAACTCGACATCGGGAATCACAAATGGTGAGGCTGATCCTGACCAGTTAGCAGAATGTGTCATGAGGACCATTTGAATCGGGTAAGCCTGTCCGGATAATGTTTGCGTGTCGCGGGGTCATTCATGCAGTCGGTTTGTTGTTCAATTTAATTCTTCTTGAATTTTCTTTGTTAAATATTCGAGTTATAATAAATGTGACTTATAACAAATTACTGCTTCCAACAGCAGATACTTGATATTTTTGCTGCTAGACTGCATCAATACAAGAAAAGTAGTGCAAGAAAGCAACAAAATCGAACCTTTCAGGCAGATAAAAGAAGATTCTATCGTGAACTCAGTGTAAAGCAATATAACCAGCAAGACACGAGTGTCCCTCAATTCGAAGACATGACTAACTACTGGTCGCGTGTTTGGGAAAAACTAACAGAAGCAATTTGGACACTGCGTGGTTCCCACTGGAGAAATCAACAAGCAATAATCCTGAAATGGAGCTGACTAACATCACAGCTTCAGATGTGGTACAAGTACCTGACGATTGTGCGTCCTGCGTCGGCAAGGTGTTTTCAGAAGATCATCGAACACCCAGATCTAATGCCAGGCGTCGTGCTCAGCGGTACTACGTATATGTTGCCTTAAAAACCAGATGCTCAAAATCGATCTGAATTTAGACCGATAGGCCGTCTTCCAACAATTTATAAATTCCTTACAGCCATCATAATAATGCCATAATTATTGCGACGAGAATGACATCCTAACAGAAGAACAAAAAGGATGTTGTAAAAACTCGCGGTGATGCTTTGGGGTACAAGCATCAAGTATTTTTAAATAGCATATCTCATGGGTCCCGAATACATGATAATGAGGATGGTCATCTAGTGACCCATCTTCTATACATGGATAACCTGAATCTATACGCTAGTTCGGAACAGAAACTGCGATAAGTGATCAATGCCACAAGGCAGTTTTCCAATTATATCCACATGAAGTTCAAAGTACATAAATGTAGACCGTGCATTTAACCAGAGAAGAATTAGGGACCGCAGAGCTGAAGAACTATTTCGAGAATGACATCGAGGCAATCGCTAAGGGCGAGTCATATTAATACCTGAGTATTCTCGATTCTAAGGGTATTCAGCATACGATAGTTAAGAAAAACCTAACGACTGCCTTCACTGTGAGACTCAGATTGATTCTGAAGAGTTCTCTTTCTTAGCAAACAAGATCAGGGCAATTAACACCTGTGCTATCCCGAACCTCACGTACTCCTTTGGGCTCATCAAATGGTCTAATACCGATCCTGAAAGGTTATACAGAACCGTCCGCGTAGAAATAACGAAGCACCAAATGCACCACAGTAATTCGGCGATTGAAAGGGTAGTTCTATCACGACATAGAGGGGGCAGAGGTATTGCAGATGTTAGGAAACTGTATAAGTCACAAATTATACAGTTGCGAGACTATTGAACAGCAAGCGAGATAGTGCGCTTTACAACACTATCGGTAAAGCCATCCACGGCGAGCACCCCAAAACGTTAGATCAATATGAAGTGGATAGTGAGGCATCTAATATTTGGCTGAAAAAGGGCGTCCCGTTTTCAGAAACGAAAGGATTCGTCATCGCGATTCAGGTAAGGGTCGTAAGTACCAGAAATTATCGCAAACACGTGTTACATTAATACGTTTTTGACCGGTGCCGATTATGTGGAGATAACAACGAATCCATTGAGCACATTATTGATGCTTGTCACGTAATTGCTCAAAGAGAATATACGCACAGACATAATGCTGTGGCAGGCATTATACATCAACAACTTGCCCCAAGCCTAGGACTCCTAACAGAATGGATACCTTACTATGAGGTAAATGATATCAACCTCATTCCAATATTGACTTAGTCAACACTTGACTTAGTCCGTGTCTATGATGAAAAACCGGGTTCACCCGAGAACAAGTTTGAAGAAAATCATAATAATCGCTAATTTTAAGTATACGTATCTTTTAGATGTAAGCTTTTAATCTTCCTCTTCATAGAAGTTAATTATTCCTTTTGGCAGTATTCCAGAATTTTAGAAGCCATAAATATAGTTTTAAAATGTTTTGTTATATAGTCTTTCTGAAATTCCATCAACCCTGCACACGTATAAACTACCCGGAAATTCCATCTATTTTCTATATATTCCTTATCTTCTATTCCTAGATATTAAACAAACACGAACATCTAGCGAGACAAGGCCCAGACAAACAGCCCAGGAGTGGTATTAGTTTGGCCACTGGCCCCATAGTTGCCTGGTATGGGGGGTCACATATGGGGTCAGTGACTTCCAGCCGTCGTGGTGGTGATAAGCCACGTTGTGGGGGTAGGCGCCAGTCTAGATAAACGGCCGAGGAGTGGGGGTAGTCTGGTGGTTGCCCCATAGTTGTATCTTACTACTAGCGGAGGCAGCCTAGACCAAAAGTATGTTATCTGACATCGGTCTGTAAAAGCTCGGATTGCATTTTTTTTTTAAATCTTCCAAATTGGAAGTACTAAAAGTTTTACCCTTCTAAAATTCCCCTTCTAAACTCAATATTGCGAAAAATCAAAAAATACCTGAAATTTAAGAAAAAAAAGCTTAACGTAATGAATTAGTTTTTTGCTTTAACATGAAAAGTAATAAATAATGAATAACAATAATTAATTATCATATATTTGACTAGGACTTTATTAATTGAAAAATTGGAAAAAATAAAATAATACCTGAAAATTAAGAAAAAAAGTTTAACATAATGGATTATTTTTTTGCTTAAAAATAAAAAATAATTAATTAACAAAAATGATTAATAATTAGATATTTAATTATGATTTTATCAATTGCAAAATTGCAAAATATTGAAAAATTACCTGAAATTTAAGAACAAACAGTTTAACGTAGTGGATTGGTTTTTTTACTTCTAAATGAAGAATAATAATCAATTAATAAAAAGAATAAATAATTAGATATTTAATTAGGATTTTATTGATTAAAATTCACACAAATTCCAAACATATCATTTTACATAAAAAGAATTCTTTACGAAAAATGTACGAATATGATACAAAAAATAAAAGGAGAAAATATGTTATACATTTAGGGTTATTTCAGAAGGGATTCATTTTTTAAAAGTGTTTTTTAAAGAGCCAAATAACACGTCGAGAAAATTAAAAAAATCTTCTTTCAAATTAAAAAAAAAGTTGTGCACTTTTTTATGTGTCAAGTCTGGGATTTTTCGGGACCCATCGTTCCTATGATAAGGATTTTCTCGGAGGTGGTTGTTTTTTTAGACGATCTTTTTACGTATCAATAGACGAAAATAATCGCTCGAAACCATTTTTCAGTTCAAACGAAAACTTGAAATTTGCAAAATTTGGGCTGATTTTTCAGTGTCAAGCGCGGTGTCTTTTTGGGAAACGTCGCTGCTTTATCAAGGATTTCCTCTGAAACGGTTACTTTTTTTTTCGGCTTTTTTTTATCACTTGTTGTACTTGGATAGCACTTCAAGGCTATTATTTATTTATTTTTCTCAATTAAATGTGCAAAAGTTAAACAGCTTTTTGTCCCTCCTGTAACATTCTTATTTCTTCACTTACGCCCTTGTATCGCGTCTGCGCCATTTCGCCCGCCATAAGTTTTGAAATAATTTATTAATATTAAATCGTGTACTTTTTTTTATTATTTTTATTGTTATAGCAGTATATTTACCTTGTATTGGAAATCCATTATCTGTAATTACTGCAGAAAGTATGAGATCGTGTCATTACACTCAGGATCCACCTTGTATTGCACTTCAATTATTTCTTAAGAACGAAGTAGCCTGCAGATATCAGCATTACTGTTCATTCTTTTGAAACACAATACACAACCTTACAAAAATATGTAAAGGAATTAGTTTATACAGACTTTCAAAAAGTTACACTAATCGTATTTATTATGCTTTCCGAAAGCCAGCCAAACAGGAACTAACTAAACTTTTCCAGCGTCGAAAACGTGTTTTTCGTAAACTTGAGCAAAACCGCTATACCTTAGAGCGTCGAACACCTGCCTATTTTCCACTTTTCCGTCACTTTCTTCATAAAATATCCTTTTTAACGAAGGACCTGTTTTTACTACAATACAAGGTATTTCGGTATTTATATCTAAACATGATCTCGTACATAAACGATGTTTCCTTACAGAAAATGTCTCAATTAATGTAAATCTGAAAATATATTAAATAAACAATTTCCGGGAATTTTAAACAGGTAAATATTTCATTATTTTACATTTATAGTATGTAAAAATAAGTCAAGCAAATCCGAACTTTTTCGTTCCGATGCACGATAAATATCTAACGTGCCTCTACTATACTATATCGGGTCATTTTGACTCAGGGCATAGTCAACAAGTAAAAATAATTAAAAGTATGGTCGCAACACGTTTTCTTTTCGACTTTTGTCTAAGAATATTAACTTGCAATAAAATTCCTTTAAAATATACCACATATTTTACGTGATCTAACTATGTAATCTGTTTGCACCTGACATCACTCAAGATAAAATATGGAGACAATGGAAGCAACAACGAGCGTTGTTAATAATAAAATCACAGAAAATCCACCACCTATATTTTGTCTAACTTCAAATCACGCAGCCCTTTGCTCCAGTCTTATACAGCTTATAGGACTTCACTCTTACTCTTGTCAGATTAAACATCCAAATATAGTCATATTAACTAATTCACATGAATCATATAGATCTGTTATTTCTTTCCTCAACGAGCGTAAAGCCACTTATAAATATTTTATTGGTTATCAGCACATCGAAGAGCCAAAAGTGAAGATTGTTATACGCAACATAAATCCAGACATGGAAACGTACAAAATAAAGATGGAACTGCAGCAATTAGGCTTCACAGCAAAAAGTATAAAAAATATCGTTCATAGAGTATCTAAGAAGCCGCTTCCGATATTCTTTGTTGATTTGGAACCCTCTAGTAATGTCTATGAGGTACTTAATGTTAAAGAGCTTTGCAATACAAAAGTTATAATTCTCAAGTACCGCTCAAAGAAATAAAACAGTTTATTGGATAAGGATATCAACTGAAGAAAGAACTGGCAGATGGTTCTTCAAGATCTTCCACTTTAGGTCACTGCGGAAGAAGCCCGAGAAAAAAAATCCCTATAGCTAATAATTTAAATAATTGTGATGTTAATTATTGTGATATTATTCATTGTGATATTAAATGGTATGTTAATAATTGAGATATCAAGCATTAAAAAAAAAACAGTAATTGGATAAGGTGTCAGCAACTGAAGAAATAACGTGTTATATAGATGATTCTTTGAGATCTACCACATTAAGTCAGCACGGAAGAGGCTCGAGAAAAAAGTCCCTGTATATAATTATTAAAATAATTGTGATGTTAATGATTGTAATATCATTCACTGTGATATCAATTACTGAAAAAAAGAAAAAACAATAGCTCATTGGATAAGGCGTCAACAACTGAAGAAGTAACCTGCTAGATGATTCTTCTAAAGAAGAGGCCCGTGATAAACTCCTTATAGAGAATTATTTAAATAATTGTGTTATTATCGATTGTGATATTGATATTTGCAAGTTTAAACATTCAATATAAACATATTATATACAATATAAGCAATATACTATATTTATTATAACAATTGATTCAAAGCTATTAATTCTAGTCATTCAAAATCAATAAGCTATTCATTTTATCAAAAGAAGGCGCTGATTGATTGCACAGAAGATATAAAGGGTAATCCAATTACAGTTGGGATCCATATTTTAAATATTTACTTGATGATTAATACAGAAAGATACATTTTTTTGTTAGAAGAATATAATTTTCGAATAGCAAACTGAAAATTTAGCTTGAAAAAAGGAAGCTATTTAAAATTACTTTATTATACATATATTAGTTTTTACCGAAAACATTCTTCCAGCAACAAATCTCATAATTTAAGAACCCACAGGAAAAATTTGATACATTTCCAAAATTCATTTTCCGAGCCTTCCCTTTTCATTATAAAAGAAAATTTTCTCAATGAATGCAACAATGAAACACTGAAGTGCAACTGGGTTTTCATCAGTATTGTATATTTTTTATTTACGCAAAGTAATATTTATAGCATCGAAAAAATGAACTGCCAAATATTTACTTTTCGAATTCAAACTATATTATTTTCTTTCTTATATATTTATGTTTTCTGTTATTATGATAAAAGAAGTAACTTTTCATTTTTTGTGGATATCTGAAGGTATATTTCGATATTTTGACTTATATTTGATGTATTCTTAGTGAATAATTATCGAGTTTCAAATCATACTTTATAATTTTAAAAACTCAGTCATTCTAATTGTTATGTGCAAAATACATTAAATAGAACAATTTAAATTATGGCATTAAAACTTGAAATGAAAAATAAATAAATTCAAATTTGAAGGGTTTAAAAGAATTTGGAACGTTTCAAGGTTTTAATTTTATTCATTTCGAAGTCTTTATGAATTAAAAATCGTTTTAAAGTTAATATAAGATTTTAAAGTATGTATTTCAATTTTTACTCTGAATTTTAATGTTTGTTAATTTTATGTTTGAAAATAAAATTGGCTGAAATATTGAAACATCTACCATTCAAGAACTGTAGTTTAAATCAAAGACATAATTATGGATAATTACTTAAATTACGTAATGGATTATAGGCCCTCTCTAAGACCCTCCCCCCTGTAAAAAACTGTAAAAAATATCCCCCTCCCCTTGGTGTATGTAATTTATGGTTTCTATTAATAATAAGATATGGGACTTGAAACTAATGGCAATTTTTAGTATTTAAGGTAATACATTCTTCGCAGGTTAAGACTTGTACATATCAATATTTATACATATATAATAAATATTTGCGAAAGATGTATAGACCTTTCAAAGATAATAAATGAAGCAATTTATACGTTCAGGACTGATTTCGGCCGTAATATAGTTAGGATAAGGTTTTTATTGTTCATTTATGAATCATTTTATTTACTTTATTTAATGATGAAATTTCAATAAAGTGAGTGCATTTAACAATAATATAATGCAGGTTTATGTAAAATTGTATGGGATTTGGTAGATTTCCAGCTTGATAGGTGATTCTCATACACATACAAATGGCCATTGTTAATTAAATTTGAAGTTATGTTTCACATTGTCAAACACATTATGGGAAAGACATACAGATGGATTGCATTTTGCTCTTTTGCTAGTTATTGCTGGTAGAATTAGGCAGGGTGAGCGAAAACTGCATATCAACAAAAAATGGTAACAGTTAATATTTTAACAAAAACTGTACAATTTCATTTACAAAAATGAATTTTTAAACAAAAAGGACGAATTTTCAACAAAAAAAGATTTTTCAGTCATGAAACAAAAAAGTGAATCTAAATTGTTGAAACTTCAAACCAAAAAGACGAATTTTCAACAAAACAGTACAATTTTCCGCCAGAAAGGATGACTTTTTAACAAAATTGTTGAACTTTCAACCAAACAGTTGCGTTTTTATCAAAGAAAGGTGTAATTTCTACTAAAACAGATGAATTTTTAAATCAAACAGACAATTTAAAAAAAAAAGAGTTGAATTTTCATCCAAAAAAGATTTCATTTTGTCTTTTCAACACTGTAGGGTGATCCAAATTTATTCGTGTAAAAATTCAACTTTCGATTTTTGGTGATACCGCCCCCCCCCCCACCACCCAATTTGTTCGTTTTCCGGCTTAGGATAGGATCATACCGTAATTTTTTTGTTAATGTTAAACCGTGCCACGGGATTTTGAAATTAACATGGAGTTTTAAATGAGAAAAGCTTGATTTAAAAAAATAATAGGAAAAGGAGTACTTGTTATGAACTTTTTATGTATTAAAATATAGTCGCCTTTTAAGAAGTATTCAAGGAACAATTCCACTTTTATTGTGCCCGAAAAATGCCTGAAAAAATGCAAAATAGCAATTTCCTTCAAATTCATGCTAAAGCTGATATTTTTTTAAATTTTCAACTTTAATTATTATTTTTAATTGATGAGTGACGAGTTCTCATGTATTTTTCTAATAACTTTAAATTGTTTAAACAGTTATTATTTGTTTAACCAATTT
>CAKNWT010328294.1:0-10381 GCA_932066315.1 Andricus coriarius | reverse complement strand
AGACAAATTTCAAAAAAATACATACGTTTTTAACCAAACCTTTTTATTTTAAAATAAAAAAAGGTAAATTTTTAACGAAAAATGCAATAGTTACATTTGCAGTTAAGTAAATCAATTTTCAAAAAATAGTTTAATTTTCAACGAAAGAGATGAACTTTAAACTGAATTGACGAATCTTTATAAAAAAATGGATTTCTGATAAGGTATACCAATTTTAAACCAAATATTTTAATTTTCAACCAAAAACGATTAATATTTTACCAATAAGATTGATTTTCGTCCAACAAAGACTTTTCTTTAAACACATGAAATCTCAACCAAATATTTTAATTTTCTATATAAAAAAAATAAGTTTCCACCGAAAAATCAAATAGTTAAACTTTTGAATAAAAAACATAATGTTTCAATGAAATAGTTAAATTTTCTATTGAAAAAACAATTTAGCATTAAATATTCAAATTTGTAACCACATAGTTGAATTTTCAACCAAAAAAATCAGTGTTCAACCAAAAATGGAATAAAGAGATTTAAAGTAAAATAAATTAATTTACAAACAGAAAATTTTTAATCAAAAGAATAACTGCTTTATAAAGTATATCGAAATTTAACAAAGTACATGAATTATCAACAAAGAAAGGTGAATTCTTAACGAGAAATGTACCTAATTTTCGATTTTTCAACCGAAACATATTTTTGGATTGAATGAGGAATAGTTGAATTCAAACCAAGGGGACTTAACTTTTTACCAAAAGCAGTTAAATTTTTTTATTGTTTTATCAATCTAGTTCGCATTTAAGGGGATGAATGAGAAAAGGGAGAAAAAACAGGAATAGGGGAAAGATTTTTAGGCCTCAGATAAAGAAATAGGAATTTTGAATTGTTATACACTAAAGAATAGTAGTTTAAAATAACATTTTCGAGTGCCATGCTTTTGATTTGGGACAAAACTCTTTTAAATCCTTTACATCCGTATTTTAGGCAACGTACCAGGAGTTCATGATATACCAACATACGATTCTGTATTTATCTTGAACGTAATTTTTTGTCTGCACGATTCTAAATAATTCCAAAGAATTCTATGGTAATTTCAACAACTTTAAAAAGTCGCCTCCGGAAAAATATGCCGCAATAGAAAGTAAAAGGGTCATCATTGGGAGGAATGGATATTATGTTTCATCTCTGCATCTTTATCCCCCTTCCACCAGATGAACGGAAATTTGAAAATGGCAACGAGACCGAATTTGTCCTTAAATTCTTTGGTATCCAAATCAAAATATGATCAAGAAAGAAAATAAAAATCCTCTATTTCTTATTTCAGAATTGAGTTTGCAGTTCGACTGTTTACCAAATGGCGAACCTATTCCTGGTGTTCCTCGTTCCAGAACTTCTCATACTTCTGACAGAGCACGTTCTCCTGCCAGGTGTTCTCCTCCTGCACAGCCTCCTCTTCGTAACCGGTCCAGGTCTCCTGCTGCCAGGCCTTCTTCTTTGCGAGTATTTGGATTAGGTCTTGAACAACTTAGATTCCTCCGACTTACTCCGAACACGAATCCGAACCGACAATTCGAAATTCGACGATACACTTTTCCTCGCGATTTGCCAATTACATTAAAAGAAAAACGCTATATTGCTCGTCCTATCCCAACCGAAGAACAAACTGTATTATCAACGTTCAATGGTGACATCTTTGCAATTTTTACAAGAAGTGATAGAAATCTTCGGGCATTATATTCAAGAGTAGATAAATACGATCGATATGAGGCTGACAAAAGAGTCAAAATAAACATGGAGAGCGGCGCGGTTGAAGATATGACCCCCGAAGAAATCGAGGAATGTCCTGCAGGCCAGGATTACCCAGTTTCAAAACATTTTAAAAGAGTATACGTCTTTCCCCAATAAAGAAATATACCAACTGCAGATTGGCTTAAGGGTCACCTTCGCATTGCGAGACATTAGAAACTTAGAAACTTAGAAACTCTAAGAATTAAATCCTTAAAAACATGGTTAGTTTTCATTTTTCATTTATTTATGTGTTTAATAATGTTCAAATATATAAAGTAGCAAGTTCATCAAATTCATCAGTATGACTTTTTATTTAAAAAGCTAAAATTAACCCACCATTTGTGACCGTCCGCGAAGAAAGGGACCTAATGCGCAAAACATAGATTTATAGTTTTTTATACCTATGGATGTATGTTTTTATTTGCTCTTTCATAATAAAAATATTCTTCATATGTGACGTGCGCCGAAGAAAGGAAGCTTACTCTAAAAAGTGAGATTTTTCAGGGCGAGCGAAGTCGAAGTCGACCCGATAGATGCGACTTTCAGGAGAGAGGGAAGACTTACGAAATCTTCCCTCTCCACTTACCACTACATTCTCACGCATATAGCGGCGCAGCTCACGGACGGGGTATAGATGAGACGCGGAGATGTAGTGGTGAGCGGTGGGAGGTGTTTCACGGGATCTCAAGCGAAAACCCGATTTCTCGGGTACCTAAAAACTTAATTATTAGCAATAATAAAGTTCGGAATTTCTTTTCGATGGTTTTATTAAAAAGAGCAACTCAAAAACTATCGAAAGGTGTATAAAGCTTGATTTTGATTTTTTCAGGGTAAGTCCCCTTTCTTCGGCGCACGTCACATATATCTAAAAAATTCGAATTGTTGAATTGTTAAATCTATGTTTATAAACAATGTAATAAAAAGTTATTCAATTTTGGTTATTATCTCTACGCTACACTTATCCTTGCCACATAAGCAAATTTAAACTCTTTCGAAAATCATTTTGATTTCATAAATATTATTATTTTGTATTTTTTAATATAACAAAAGTGTTTTTCATTTGTAGGACAAGAGCGGCTTAATAGTATTTCGAATAGTAGGAATTTTTGTCGGTAAGGTAAGTAATATTTCCAGGAAGATTTATAATTTAAACAAATTTCCTAGGGATATCGCTACCAAATGGTCAATAAACATTTCTCTAAAAAGTAAAAAAAGTTGAACTTTTGGGGCAGAATAAAGATAGCCCCTGAATTTTGTTTTCATTAAAAAAAAATAAATGTTCAAAAAAAGAGATAAATTTTTTATTAAATTTTGAATCATCAACCACTTGACGTCGACACAGTTTTATTGTATATGTTCGCAAACGTTGGGTAATCTTCCTCTCGAGTTTCGAAATTAGCATTGACAACTGTAATCCGTCCCCAGGCTTTAAAACAAATATTGTCTTTCAGATACTGAATTATAAGAATAACTTGACTTTATTAGATTTGGACAAAGAGTTTATCACTCTAGAAATCTAACGAATGCATTTTACATTATATTTCATGAAATTACTTCATATAACTTAAAATTTTCAAAACCTATACATTATTTTCACATTCATTGAAATCTGTTGAATTTTAGGGATAAAATTGTATTCTGTGAATTCTGTCAATGAATTCGAATCCGTTATCCTTGTGGTCCCATCAGGTCAGGGTCAAGTTCAGTGATAGGTCAAACCAAAAAGACAACGGATTTGAATTCAGCGACTCCGAAAACCTATAGGTATCCTGACTTAATTGGTTAGTGATGCATTTCGTAAGTCAGACCTTGAACTGGCCTTGACCCTGACCTGATGGGACCAAACGGATTCGAATTCAGCGAGCCTGAAAACCTATAGGTACCCTGATTTATTTAGTTAGCGATTAATTTGGTAGGCTTGACCTTCAATTGACCTTGACTCTGACCGGATGCGACCAAAAAGACAACGCATTTGAATTCAGCGACCCCGAAAACCTATACGTGCCGTGACTTCATGGCTTAGCAATAAATTTTGTAAATTTGACCTTAAACTGTATTTAACAACGGAATAAAATCCAGCGACCCAGAAAACCTATAGGTACCCTGACTGTTTTGGTTAGCGATGAATGTTGTAGGATTAACCTTGAATTGACCTTGAACCTGACTTGATGTGACCAAACGGACAACGGATTCGAATTCAGCGACCCTGAAAATATAATACCCACCTAGAACAAAGAAAGGAAGGTAAGGGGAAAGTACAGCACAAGGGTAAAAAGAAGAGATTGAGAGCAAACAGCGTGGGATCGCTTGAGGGATTCATCAAAAGGAAGACAGGGGAAGCAGGGAAGACAAGCAAGATATAGGGACAATCTTAAAGAAACTAAAAATGCTGAGATCGCCGTCGGAAAAACATAGTTTTGTAGAGAAGGATGACAAAAATAAGGGGACAGAAGCAAACAGAGCTGAGGCTAAAGATCCGATGGAAGAGGAAAAATTGAAAGAAACACGCGAAATGATGATCAAAGTAATGGGGATACATGAAGAAAATCAGGGCGAAAGGGGAGAGGAAATAAAGAAAGAAATTAGACGGGAAATGGCCGAAATTCCAGAGATTGGTCTGGAGGTGCGGAGAGTGGGAATAAGGAGAAGGAAAGTCCGAAAAAATAGAACAAAGAATAAAAACGGAAGAGAGAGAAGAAAGAAGAAGAAACAAAGTGATGAAGGGTCTAGGATTATAGGGGTAGGAGCTGGAGGTTGGATTGGAAGAAGAACTAAAAAGGACAAGACAGGAAGTGTAGGTTGGGAAGAGCGAAGAGGAGAGAGGATGGTACTGGTGCAACTAAAGAAATATGAACATAAGAGGCAAGTGATGACAAGGAAGAATGAAAGCTCGGAGAAAATAAAGGAGGACTTGACATGGGTTGAAAGGAATATGTAGTATAAGTTGAGGAAAATAGCGGAAGCGGAAGGAACAAACGAAAGAAGAACGTGCTTTAAGTATGGGAGAATACAGATAGAAGGTGTATGGTGGAATGGGGATGAGGACAGAAAAGAGTTAGTATAAAATAAGGTGTCGGGAAACTAGGAGCGAAAGGAGCGGGAGATATAGAAATAAGAAATAGTAGGAAACAAAAAGAGACGGGAAATGAAAGTAGGGAAGATTGAAAGAAATGCTACTGTACTATAACAGGATTGGAAAGAGAGGATAGGAAGTTTATAAGAAATTTGACACAATGTGATGTAGTAATAATGGAGACCTGGCTAGCTGAAAAGGAATGGGAAAAGGAGAGGAGAAAATTACCAATAGGTTACAAATAGCAGGTTCAAAATGCGAAGCGGAAGAATAAAAAGGGCAGAACAATGGGAGAAATGGCGATGTGACTGAGGAACGAATGGATAATAAAGGAGGATAAAAAAGAGATGAAAGATCAAAACGAAGGATTAATAGTAGAAAAGACAATTATGTGAGATTAGAGGTGGAAGATATTGGGGGTTTATCCTAAACGAAAATATAGAGCAGGATGAGAAAGGGGAATATACATATTCAGGAGGAGAAAGCAGAATGGTAATTGAAACGAGGAGATGGAAATAATGATAGGAGAAATAAAAAGAGTATTATAGTGGACAAGCAAAAAAGAAGTAAGTGAAGGAGGGGATAGAAGTGGATGTGATGAGGAATGAAAGCAGAAAAAAAAGAGAGTGAGAAGTGAATTAAGAAAATGGAGAAAAGGGACAGGTAGTGGAGAAAATTATAAGAGAAAGAAGAAGGACTATACTGAGTCGTGTAATAAGAAAAAGAAGGCTAGGTCAGAAGATAAGGTTTGGAAGGTGGTAAATAGAGAGAGAAGAAGAAAGAAAATAGTAAACAAGGATATCGAGATGATAGAATGGAAAAAATATGTTATGTAATTGCTAGGAGGAGTAGAGAGGAAACTTAGGAAAGAAGGAAAATATGGTAGGCAAACAGGTGAAAAGCAGGACATTACAAGGGAGGAAATAGTCAAGGTATTAGGGATAAGAAAATATGGAAAGGCACCTTGTATAGATGAGATTCCAAATCAAGTTTTATTGTTATTCAACATGATAGTTGCCTCACTGAAATAGAAAAACGTGCGGGAGCATTAGAAAACAATGTTGCAATATGTGGGGAATATTATTTGAACTTAAAAGAGGCTTCTGTAAAATTACAGAAAACCTTATTCAAATTAAGAAGCATTTGTGCCTTTTAATTCTGTGTGTTTTAATTTTAACTTTCCAATTATTATGTAATAAATTATTTAAAATATTATAAATGTTTTATATAATGTTGATTTCAGCTGGAAATAAGTATATTTGAGCAAGAATTTTATTATGAAGTCATAACGTTTCAAAAAAGACTTTATATTTCTAAAATTTTATGATATGTTATTATTAGACCATTCCTCTAGAGTTTCAAAATTTGCCTTGGCAAAAAGAGATGTAAATGTCTAAGAAAGACCAGGTAGTCGCTTATAATAATTTGACAGGTAACGACTATAGGATATATTATAGAATCTGATAAAGTGTATTTTTGTTGCCAAAAGACAAAACAAAAATTCCAACAAAATAGATTTTAGTAACCAATTATCAATTCTACTTGAACGAAAAGGTTATATAAATTGTGATAATAGTTTTAAAGAATTCATTATCTACATTGATTTTTGTTCAAACTGACTCTAATGAAATGTACATACTGTGAAGTACAACTGTGACGCCTATAATAATGTTAGAGATAACGACTACGGATCTAATATATAATCTGATAAAGAACTATAATATTCATCAGCTACTTTTTTAACACAATTTTTTAATAATACAATAATTATTTTTTTCTTTAATCAGAAAATATGAGGATTGTTTCTACTCTCGTCTTATTCTCGGCAGTTGTCTTCAATTCTGTTGGTAACTATAATCACATAACATATCTATAATTTGAATAGATTTTATAAGCTATACGCAAAAATTTCATTTAATCTATACTTTCTCTGAATTACTATTTTCTTTAAAATTTTATTTGAGCTTGTCCGAAATGTGTGCGAATTTAATCTGAATTCATTCCGAGAGAATCCAGAATATGTGTTCCTTAAAAAAATTGAATTCAAAAAGTGTGTGTGTGATTTAGAAAAAGGGGTTCGATAAAATCTTACTTTTTCTTATGAAAGGGTGGGATTGGAAAATCTTCCTTAAAAAATTTTTTTACTAACAAACAAAACAAAATCCAAAGATATTACAACTTAGAGGAAAGTCTAGATGAAGTTTTATCTGGTTAATCAAAAGTGAACTTTCTTTTTTAGGAGACTAGCTGATTTTTCAACAAAAAAACCGGAAATGAATAACCTGTATTTCTTGTTGCAGACTTGAGTTTACACTTCGAGTGCTTACCTAATGGTGAACCTATTCCTGGTGTTCCTCGTTGCGAAACTTCCTCTTCTCTACACAGACGTGATTCACCTGAACGGTCTCTTCCTTCTGGCAGACCTCATTCTCCAGGCAGGTCTTCTCCTCCAGCCACGTTGCCCCTGCATCACAGGTCCAAGTCTCCTTCTTCCAGTAATTCTTCTTTACGCATACTTGGATACAAAGTTGAAGATCTTAGAATTATTCGGCTTATTCCTAACGCGAATCCGAATCGGCAATTCATAATGCGAAGATACACTTTTCCTCGCGATGCACCAATTCAATTGAAAGAAAGACATAATGTTTTTCGACCCATGCCGACTGAAGAACAGACTGTATTATCAACGTCTAATGGTGACATATTTGCAATATTGCCGAAAGATAAAAAATATTTCCGTCCAATATATTCAAGAATATATAACTACAGGAGATATGAGCCTAGCAAACGGGTGAAGATAAACATGAACAGTGGCGCAGTTCAAGATATGACGCCCGAAGAAATCAACGAATCACCCGCAGGCAAGGAGCATCTAATTTCAAAGAATTTCGAAAGAGAACTTGTGCTTCCTGATAAAGAAACAAAACGACTGCGGGTAGACGGGCCTTATTTCAAACTGTAAATGGTGGGTTTCTTCAATACGACGGCAGAGGTGCATATTACTTTCGATCATGAGATAATTTATAAGATAAAAAATAAAATAAATAATAAAGAAATAAATATTAGTAAATATTTATTTGTTCAATTGGGGTTTTACGTAAAAAGCTGTTCTTCTTTAATGGCTTCGACCAAACTCTTGAAATCAGTGATCCCCTGTTCACTTTTTTGGTTGCAACTAGACATGCTAAAATTTCAAGTGTGAAAATTACATAAAAATAACCGAAAGTGCGATTATTTTTATTATTAACACTTAAAGTTTACTCCAAAGACGATTTACAATAAAACAATAGCGTATGACTGTCAAAAACGTGTCCCAAGCTATACGGTACACGCATTCCAACCTATGTATTCAACGGAATTTTTGTATTTTTGAGAAAACAAAATGATCTCCACTATATGCAAAATCCTCATCAGACATATCCATTTCTTTCATTTTTAGCACATCGAACTCACTTAACTTGTAATTTCGATGACAAATATTTAGTTAATAAGGGTTCAATGATGTCAACAAGATGATTTATCTACTTATTGTCAACTACTATTGATACTAATATGTGACAATAATAACACGTGCCCCAATCAATAACAATCTAGCGAACGCCCTGTCCCAACCAAAAAAATGTGTTAAATAGCTATGCAAAGCTTTAAAAAATTATTTAAATGGTTACAAACAAATGAGTGACAAAAAACGGTTTCAGATAGATTATCAGCGATTCGTTAATTGGCTCGAAATAATTTCGAAATGCTTATGGACTAAAAGAGGTTCTTCTTCGCGTTGAATGTTCACACGAGAAAGCGTGTTGTATACCACAAATTAGATTGTAGTACGAATAATTAGTGCAACAATGGTGAAGTCAGAGTGGGGATTTTGTGGGACTGTTGCACTGGAATGCAATCTCCGATTTGAGATGTACACCAAAACAAAAGGTTTCCAAGTGCAACTAAACCCACTGATACTACTCAGATCAATATTCCGTCCACCCCATCATGTTATTTGGCAGCCGCGGTTAGAGATTGTTTCCCAAAAAAGGATCAATTTATAGTAATCGATTTATTACGGGTTGTCGGAACTAGGACCATTATTAATTAAATTTAACAGGCTGATTCTCTCTAACGTGTGTCTAGTTATTCCTTACTTTATCATGGCTGAGGCTCTAGAACAATTCATTATCAAAACTTAGACCAGGAATGCTTCCACATTCTGATTATCAGAAGATAAATCTACATTCATCCAAAAGATTAATCAAAATCTTCAGAGTCTCTTCAAATTAATTTTGGGAAAACTTTCTACTTGATATATCTGTCGACAGACACACTACAATGAAAGGTAACCTCATGGACTCCGTTTTCTCTAGAAATAAACGCCCGCAGTCAAATACTACAAATTTCATATCAACAACAACATTGAAAACCCTAGATAAGACAAGAAAAGGAAAAAAAGCGAAAAAACCAATGTATACCAAAATCTGCCTTTACATCAAAAGATTGTTGTGACGAGCTAAAGCCCCTTTTCTCCATGATGGAGGAACTGTATCCCCACCTGCAAAATCGGAGTGTTAAAAATAAGTACGCGAGAATTGATCACAAACTAAGATAGTCCATTGAAGTAAAGGAAAATTTTACCAATGGAATCATCCAATGGAATTCAATCGGATTTTATCCTCACTTTGAATTCCATTAATTACTGTTCAACGACTGCAACTCATCCATAATCTGCCTGCAGGAAACGAACTTCAAAGGAATCTCTTTTGCTAGGTAAAAAATTACTCTCCTGTCTTCAAAAACCGAACCATCGCGGATCATGCTAGCAGTGTAGTCGCAACAAAATTGACTTGCAAACAAATTTAGAAGCTGTGGCGGTCCAAATAATCTCTGACGCTAAGTTATATGTATGCAAAATGTATATCTCATTGCCTTGATGTATGCATTAAATGCCTAAAAACTTTAATGCATGAATTGCATAAACCTTTTGTTATACTTGGTGATTTCAATTGGCATAGCAACCTTTGGGGACCTAAACTCACTGACCAAAGAGGAAAAATAAATAATAAATGAACTCTTAAGTGATTCAAATATTATGCATCTAAATAACACTACCCCAACATCCTTCAACGTCGCCAACGGTACTTCAGTTCAGTCGATCTTTAAATATGCAGTACTTCCTCAGGCAAATCTCAAAAATATTAAGTGCCTTGGCGGAATGAAGAAGTTCATAAAGCGCTTGAAGATAAAAGGCATGCGATAAATGTATTTAAAAAACATAAGACTACCGGAAATAAAATAGAATTAAGAAAACTTGGAGCCTTGTCACGTGAAACCAAAAAGCTTAGCAGCAGAAAGTCTTAGGCAAACTAGATCTCATCCCTGAAGTACGATGCTCCTAGTGCTACATCTTGGAGAAAATAAATAAAATTCAAGAAACTACAACTCCACTTACCCTACCACGTTAATAAAAGATGAAAACTCTATAATCTCTGAACCTATTGAAATGACAAGCGAAATTTTAGATTGCTTCAAAAATAACTG
>CAKNWT010328292.1:0-18475 GCA_932066315.1 Andricus coriarius | reverse complement strand
AAGTCGGCACTACTAAGAAGATTAGTAGAATACCCCTACTAATTCATTTAGTAACATAAATCTTACCAGTTCATATAGTAGAAACTGATAAAATTACTAATTTAACAGTCAGATACAATGCTACTAATCGCATTAGTAAAATTTCTACTAATTCGGATTTAGAGAGTAAATACATTTGATTGAAAAATATTTTATAATTATTGAAATGTGTTAAAATCAATAATAAGGCTTTTTTTCAATACATTTGCGAAGCGTCACAAAAAATCCCCTTTTTTTGCAGAATCCAGACCAAGTGGTCGTCAAGAATCTAGTATTCGTGAAGAACCTAGGCCTAGGATTTATAGCTACGATGAGTCAAGGACCTTCGGAAAAAATGGTGTTACATTCCAAAAGATTAGAGCGGTTCCACAAAATGGGAAACTAAGAATAGAGTACGCGAAACTTGATTCTAATAGAGAACCGACAAGTATGATTAGTCACCGAATGAATATGGATGGAGGGCCGTGGAGGGTAAACGAGGTCGAAGTGGATGTGCATGGATGGGACGAATTCAATCAATTGCTACAAGCAAGGGACCATATTTATGAACAAGAGCAACATTTACAAACCTTAGCACGAACCGTACCTGATCAGGATCGCGGTTGGCCACTTCGCTGGTTAAGCTCATATAGCTTACATAACCCATCACAAGAGCCACAAAGTCAATCTCGCAATCCCTAGACCGGATGAAGAAACAACATACATATGAAAAATATATGTATTTTTCCTGAATAAAAACTGCAAATTGAATTTACTTTTAGTGAATTTTATTACAACTAGAACATCGTGCGTGCTACGTACGCACAAATTACCCTTTCTTTAGAAAAAAACTCGGTTCATTTTCCAACATTTCGTTATATATTTCACAGAAAATCTTATATCATTTAAAAAAATTCCCTGGTGGAAAAATTTTTACAAAAAAGTACAGAAAACTAAAACTATTTTTATAGGAATCTAGAAATAAATAAAATAAACTGCAACAAAAATATCAGGAAAGTTACGAAGGATTTTGAAGCATTTTTTTAGCAATTAATAATATTTTATAAATCAGTTTTTTATAGTAAAACTTTTTTCATTAACACAATGCAAAGATGTTGCAAGAATAATAGCGACGTGGTCGATGTTCCATTCAAGGCTAATATAGCAGCCCTGCTGTCTGAGCAGATACGGATGTTTATTTTGTTGTCATACTCTTTGGCCTTTTAGGCCCACTGGAGTATGTCCATAATCTCAAACTGTAGAACTGTGGCATAGGACCCCATCTCGATTGTGAAGCCCATTCTATTCCTTTTACGACATACACCTGCTCCTGCATTCTCCTCGTTCCTGGAGCCATATGTAAACCAGTTGTCTCCATCACTGGGCAGGTGTGCGTCACCGTTAACCCATTCCTCCTTCGTGGATAGGCTAACTCGATACTTCTTGTCGAAGAGGTAGTGAGTGACCATTTTTTCCCTGGGCATGCAGGGTCGTCCTTTTCGCGATGTCGACTAAGATCTTTACTGCTGTCGAGGTCCTTCTGTCATTTACGAAATTTAGTGTCCAGGCCGCCTTCGCAGCCACGGCCTTGATAGTGAGATGGAGGGGCTCCAGGCCTATTATTGCCCCTAGTGCCACGTGGGTGTCTACTTCGAGGCACCAGTGACACCTCTCAAAATCAGTCCCCTGATCCTTTCCAGTTGAGACTTGACAGTGGACAGCTCGACCCTGCTCTACCGGACAACCGCCGCATAGGTTAGCCTGGGTCGCAAGATCGCTGTGCGGATCCACATAATTGTCTCCGGTTTTAGGCCCTAGATTTTTCCTATGGCTCTCCTACGGAGCCCTAGAGTCGCTACTAACTTCTTGCACTTGTTTTCCAGGTGCTCGTTCAGTAACAGCTTCTTATCCAGAATGACTCCTAGATACTTAGCTCGCTCTTTGATTTCCAGTTGTTGTCCTCCAAGTTTCAGTGTACTCGTGTACACTTAACTCGTGTTCCACTGTTTTTAGTAGGAAAGATGTTAGGCTGATGGGACGAACATCCTTGGGTAAGGTATAACCGATCCTACTAGCTTTCGGAATAAAGACTACTCTCGTACCCCTCGATTCCGCCGGGACATTTCCCAATGTCAGACTAGCCCTAGCAAGTCGCACTAGCGGCCTTATGATGATCTCTCCAGCCCTCTGTAAAAGGAGCGGATATATGCCATCTGGGCCAGGAGACTTGTAGGGACCTAAGGACTTCAGGGTCGACCTGCCCCTGGCAGGGGTGACAATCTCATTGGCTAGCCGCTGTTTCGGCCCAGTTGGGCCGCAGGCGACTTTGGATGCCTCTGAGGTGTCGTCCTCTGTTCTCCAAACCTTGAAAAGCCCGAGAACTGTGCCTTGATCAGGTGAGCTAAGTATCCCCGTCCGACTTTAAGTACCCCCCGCCGGGAAATTTCAGAGTGCCGAGAATAGCGTCCGGTTTTCGAGAAAGCAGCTTATCCTGTCTAGCCGCCTCAGCTCACTTCTCAATGTATGTGCAAAAGTTGGTCCAGCTCCCCTGTATTCATCCCTCATCGTTGTGAATGAGGTCCATAGTTCCTTCGTTTTGCAAGTACTGGCACGTCTGAACCTCTCTCTGGTTTCTTTGCGAAGCTCTTCGAGTTTCCTATTTCACCAGGGTGTCTCCCCAGCCTTTTGGACTCTTGTAGGTCGACAATTACTTTCATAAGTAGCTTTGATGGCTTCCGTGAAAATTTCAGCTGCTATCTCCAGGGTATTCACGTCTCGAATTGACCTGGGAACCTCTAAAAGAGCACATCTCAGCTCCGTATAAAACTTATCCCAGTACGTTCTTCTTGGATTTCTGACCCATTTGGGGCCAGCGGGTACAATGGATTCTAACGCGAACTCTATCTTTGAGTGATCTGAAAGTGTGGTTTCAACTGTAACTCTCCACCTCTTGATATTATCTCTAAAACTACTAGTACAGAGAGTGAAGTCAATGAATTCCTCCTTGGTCGAGTTACGGAACGTCGGGGTGTTTCCTGTGGTAAGAACATCTAAATCAGTGCTGATTAGGTATTCAAGTAGGTCATTACCACTTGAGTTGATTTCCGTGCTGCCCCACAATGTATGGTGTCAATTAGCTTCGCATCCCAGCAGAAGAGGAATACCCCTTACCTTGCAATATTCCACCAGTGTACATACCTCCACTGGTGGTTTGATATCGCTGTCACAAGGAAAATAATCCGATCCCAAAACTAGCCTTCCTATTCCTTTTAGATCCGTGGCTATCACCATCAGGTCTCTCGAACATAGCTCAAGCAGCGGGACAGCGTTAACTCCCTTCGCCAGTATGCAGGTCCTTGGTTGGCCGCCTTGGGGTCCCTGTAACAAAAAAGACCAGCCCCCCCTTATCCCCTTATGGTATCTCGAACTAACCAAGGTTCTTGTATTAGTGAGATACCTGTGTGCCTCGCAGCCATGCCCCTCTGCAAAATTGCAGAGGCGCTTTAGCTGTGATGCAAGTTAATTTGGGCAATGATTAGACCAGGAGCAGTCATTTGAGTCTGCTTCCAATCTTCCTGTGTCCCAACAGGCTACTCCAGTCCCTGGCTGGCAACCCTAAAGTTGACCTGTCCAAAGTGATAGAAGGGCCTGTTGTTGAGAGCCGCAAGAGACCTCGTCTGGGACTCAGGAATCTGCACAACTAGGAGATGCCTAGGGCCGCCTACTGTGTCATCTTCCTGAGGCCTATCCTGCCTGAAGATTCGTCAGGACGCTGTCTTAAGTGAGGGGTTGAATCCCTCCAACCGCCGGAGTACCTTAGACGCGTCTTCCAGTTTACCCAGGAACCACGCCATAGTACTCACCATCTTCTGGAGCTACTGAGTCCCACCCATCTTAAGCGGTGCAACTTCCTACGGCTTTGTCTCGACTACTGTTTTAATTAGCCAAGCTTTAGCCGCTAGGTCGGCTACCACAAATACGAAGACCCCTCCCCCAAAGAAGAACGTCACGAATCTTGGCTATTGATCTGGGGACACTCTTTCGAGCGCCCTCCAGGTATCCTCCCTGAAGATCCCGTACTGCTAAGTAGTGAGAATTGAGTCCGGGTAGTTGGTACCGGCCACTACTATCGTCAGAGGGTTAGTCTTCTGAGCGGCCTCAGTCCAGCCCCTGACGACTCTCTGTTCATCGACTGCTGGGCCGCCTTGTGCCTCTGCAAAGGCTTAGCCACCACCAGTGGGATGTCCTATGAGCCCCTGCCTCTCTACTGGGCCTCAGTGCTGGATGTCGGACCTGTATCTGCCGACGTTCCTGCTCCCGCAGCTGCTCTGCTATCCTGATGCGCTTGCCTCTTCAGTCTCCTTTTACCATAGCCTCGTTCAGAGGGACGGTCGATCCGCCGTCACCTGAATTTGGCCTGCCGGAGAGATAGATGGGGAGGAAAGGGTTATGTCAGACCCTTTAAGGCCCAACCCTACTCCCCCCTCTGCCACCTCCCTTCCTCCTTCATTAGATTTCTGTTGTGTTTTTGCGTGTTCCATTTTGATCCCACGAGAAGCTAGGGGAATAAAAAGTCCGCGCCTGCAGAGCCCCGCATGCAGGGGTAAGACTAATTACTCGGGAAGGTTTCCGGTTTCCCCGAGAGGCCGTTAGGACACCTTCGTAACCCCTGGGCGCCAAAGTGCCACAAGCACGACCACGCTACACCCATGGCTTAGGTTGGTGGTCACATTGAGTGAGACACTCAATGTTCAAATATCCGCTTGCAGACCCCCATAACAAACGGAGGGCTGTTTCTTGGTCGATATGCGGGCCGCAGGTCATTCCTGACCCGATTTCAAAGCTGTAAATCGGTCCGAGAGGGGCCTCGACCCAGGGATCCAGAAGGCCCGTGTTAGCTAGGCTCTTTCACCCTCCTACCATACTGTAATCACGCATACCAGGAGATCCCGATTATAGGGATCCTTTTCCTCTCACCCAGGAGAGCCCGTTTATAGGGATCATTTCATTCATATCCATTTGTTTAACTACTGAGGCTTTACAATTATATTTTATTTTAATTTTTAACGTTAAAATCTGTAACTTGCTTAGTTTTGAACAGATTCAGAATCGTCCTGTAAAATCAATTATTGTTCAACTTTCAATAATAGAACTACAGTTCATGTGATTTATTATCATAGCAAAAGTTATTGGTGAAAGTGTAATATCCATTTTATCTTTTTTTTTACGTAGATGCGGATTCAAAAAGTATTGTTTGTAAAAATTTGTATTTTTTGGCTTAAATTTGTACATTTCTACAATAAACTACCAGTATTCACAAAATGACTCTAAGTACAATTACCCAATATTTCAACTTTTGTGACGAAACACTTCGTCATTTATAACATCATTTTTGTGTATTTCAGAATCAAATTTGGTTTAAATCCAAGATAATACATCCTCATAAATATTTTACTCATATTTTTTTTGTATTTTTCCTTTCTACGCCAATATGGAAAGATCGTGGTAATTATCTTATCAGTATATAAAAAATAATCTTAGCATAATCTGTATAAACCACAAGACCTTGTTTTTGTTGAAAACAATTTTTCGTCTATCATTAAGGTTGCATAAATCTTAATAATCTTGACGATGTTCCTATTAAAGCTTAGTGATTGTCATTATAAATAGCGGTAGTTTTAGTACCAATGTATCAGTCAGTCTTACAAAATCTTTCGATAACAATGGAGATTCTTACGGGGACTCTACTACTTGCACTCGCAGTTTTCCTGCTTGATTCTGTTGGTAAGTGCAAAAATATTATAATATTATATGTTAATAAAAATACGTAGAACAATATCAGCAACAAATATTGTCCATGTAATGCGGAAAAAAGAATTTAAAACAAAATAAACTCACCCTGAGCGCCATTAATTTTTTTTTTATTCTGAAAAATCAGGTCTATTTTCTCGTCAAAGGGAATAATTGAACCGCCGCATCGTAGAAACGGGTATAAGTGGTTCCCGACGATGAAAAATTAAATTTTTTAAAATACTTTTTGATATTATCGAAGCAAATTAAGTACTCTTTGTAAATTTCCCAAAATAAAAGAGCAACAAAATTTTAAAAAGCGGTGAGAGTCTACTGCGCTCGGACCAAGTAATCTTATACCTCCTACGATGCGGCGGTTCGAATTGTAGGAGTGCCTTATTGATTGAACAAAAGCAACCATAAATATATTTGATTAAAATTTTTTTTATAATTATTCAAATATGTTCAAATCAATAATAAGGCTATTTGTCAATATATCTGTGAAGTGTCACAAAATATCCCCTTTTTTACAGAATCCAGACCAAGTGGTCGTGAAGAATCTAGTAGTCGTGAAGAACCTAGGCCTAGGATTTATAGCTATGATGAGTCAAGGACCTTCGAAAGAGATGGTGCTGTATTCCAAAAGATCAGAGTGGTTCCACAAAATGGGAAACTAAGAGTAGAGTACGTGAAACTTGATTCTAATAGAGAACCGACAAGGATAATTAGTCACCTAGTCGCTTTACAAGGACCGTCGTTGGGGCCAAACGAGGCTGAAGACGCAGTGCAAGGATGGGACGGATTGAATCAATTCCTACAATCAAGGGACCATATTTATGAACAAGGCCAACATTTACGAACCTTAGCACGAACCGTACCTGATCAGGATCGCGGTTGGCCACTTCTCGGGTATAGCTCATATGGTTCACATAACCCACCACAAGGGCCACAAAGGCAATCACGCAATCCCTAGGCCGGATGAAAAAAACAACATACATATGCAAAATATATGTATTTTTTCTGAATAGAAACTGCAAATTGAATTTACTTTTAGTGAATTTTATTACAACTAGAACATCGTGCGCACTACGTACGCACTAATTACCCTTTCTTTAGAAAAAAACTTGGGGTCATTTTCCAACAGTTTGTTATAGATTTGACAGAAAATCTTATATAATTTGAAAACATTCCCTGGTGGAAGAATTTTTACAAAAAAGTACAGAAAACTGAAACTGTTTTCACCGAAATCTACAAATAAATACAAGAAATTACAACCAAAATTTGATACGTTCCGGGGTTGTTTGTTTCAAACCAGAAGTATTCTTCATTATAATTCTTTGGTCGCCGTTTCCAGCGTCTTCAGCTTTGGTCACGAAAATTACAGGAAAGTACAACTTTTTTCTATTCAATTTGCTCAATTTAAAAATGTCTAAAACAATGTTCTAAGCAATTGTCCCGATATGTGTGTGTGTAGATGTTTTTGTGAATGACACACTTTTTTGTGAACACGATAACTTGAAAACAGTTGCAGATATATTGATGAAATTTGGAGGGCTTTTTTTCACCTCCAATATCTTGAAACTGATCTAAGTATAATGTTTTACGACGCAACGATCATTTTTCGTTCCTCGACTGTTCTCGTTCGGTTTCGCCAACTTCTAGATATAAAAATGATCTTCTAGTCAATTGTTTTTCTCTGTATCGATCGTCTAAAAAAAGCGAGCGATTTCGATCGAGCACCGAGAAGTCTCGATTTTAAAGATTAAAATATTTTAATAGCACGTGCGCGTTATAATGAAAAAATATAAAATCTTTTCACCAGTTAAATGTGTATGATTAATAAAAAATAAATTCGAGGACTTTATCATTTTGAGAAGGTGATGCTTTTCATTTAAAAGTTGAAGTTTGAAATTAAGAGTTTGCAATCCAAAAATGAGAAATTTTTGAAGTTTATGACATTTGAATGCTTCAATACACTTAACCTTCGCTCCCACTTCTGGGTCAAATTGACCCGTACCTCGAGTTTGGTTGCGTATACCTTCAAGGGTAAATTTTTAGCTTGAAATATTAAAAATTACAAAAGTTATAATTTTTATACTAAAATGCGTTTTTCTCAAAAAAAAATGTGTTCAAACAATTTTTTTTGTGATTAAATAATTGTTTCGGTATTTTTTATTTATACCACCAAATTCTGCAATAGTTCTAGTATATCTGTGATTTTTTTCAAATGAATTGGTTAAGCCGTTTTAAAATGATGCCCGATCAAAAATGTGGTCGGGTCAATTTGACCCAGTGTAGGGAATTCGATTGAAAAAATAGGCGGTGGGAGCGAAGGTTAAACATAATCTATAATAAACTACAACTTTAATTATCATTATGAAAATGAGTAATTTTGCTGTCCGAATTCTATTTCTGTTAAATATATGTAAAACTATTAGCATAATTTAGTATTTAAAAAAATCTGTTTATAAGCATTTCTCAAATTTTTAAAACAATTTAAAAATACTTTAAATTCATGTAAAGGGCCGCATGCTTATTACTGTCCCAAAATTGCAAGAAATTCGTAATTTATTATGCTTTTGCGTATCATCGATTACATAAGATTCGAGTTTTTCAACTTTGAGATCTGTATTTTTCTTCTTATCTGTGAAACCAATTTTAAAATTAATTTACCTCCTTCGTAGGGACATAATTCAGGTCACAATGTATAAAACTGTAAACCATAAGGAAATTGTATTCGTCACCTCCATAGTCTCCTTTGAAAACTAACCTTTTAGTCTACCTAATATTTACTTCGAAATTTAAAATAAAAGAAATCGCTCTTGAAATCATTAAAGAAACTTCAAGCTTTCAAGTTCAGAAATATTTCGCTCGTTTCTCGCATCGAGTCCATCGAGTGCATCACTACTGTTGAATTAAATAAAAAAATATACATTTGTTGGAGACTTTTATTTTGATTATTCAATAGAGTTGTAACTGTTTCAATTTTAAATATTACTATCCTTTAAATAAAGGGTACTTCACAAAGTAGTTTTTTTCCTCATTCCCCTTGAAAATAAATTGTAATTAAATTTATATAGATTAAAAATGTCTATATTACAATACGAAATCATTTTAAAAAATTTCAATTATTAATTTAATCAATAGCTATGCTATTATTGTATACATATATGCGCATACATAAAATATTTTTTGTGAAACGAGATTCTCGGTTAAACTGCTCCATCTTTTCGTATGAACGACAAGACCGATCAAACGAGACAAAGTGAGAACACTTCTCGGCAGTCAAAACGATAACAAAAGACGTTCTCGCCCATTTCCCTATCGTGTCGCTCGAACGCATTTCTATCGAAGGATTTCTCAAAACATTTAGTGTATTTTTTAGCACTTAATAATATTTTAAAAATCGGTTTTTTATAGTAAAATTTTTTTCATTAACATAATTCAAAGTTGATACACAAACATAAAAGAATCCTTGGTTCGAGAGGAATCGATTGACGGTTGATTGTGGTGGATAGATAAAACTCTAATCATGATTTCAGTTTTTTTTTTTTTAAATCTGTTATCTAAACACAATTGACTTGATCTCCTCAAATATGAAATCGCAGGACAGTGACAAAGGATTTAATTTTGATTAATTAATTTCAATCATTCAGTTTTAATGGTAAGACATTGAAACCCCGAAATCGCAGGACAGTGACAAAGGATTTGAGTAGCTGTCTCATTATCCTTTCCGCGCAGACGACAGAGGGGTCTTTCCGCAAGTTCTATCTTATGTCTGTGATATCCGAGGTTCCCATGTCCCATAAACATTTCTGTCAGGACTTTGGTTCCGTTTCTCCCGAGCTTGTGTATTTGCCTTGCTCGGTTAGAGTCTAGCTTTGGGCCCAAGAGTGTTGTGGCTTGTCTGCAGCCAAGAACCAAACCCCAATCATTCTGATGTTCCTCACTCAGCCAACTATTAATTTCTTCAGTGACTGACCTACTGGAAATACCTACAAATGGCTCGGATCAAGTAAAATTTCTTCTTGCTGCTAGTTTGGCCAGCCTATCCGATATCTCATTTTCCTTGATACCGCTGTGTCCAGGTATCCATAGCAGAGTATCTCGGTTTTGTGTCACAAACATATTTAGTGCCTCAAAGCATTCCCATACTAATAGCGACGCATTCGATGTTCCATTCAAGGCCAATATAGCAGCCCTGCTGTCTGAGCAGGTACGGATGTTTCTTTTGCTGTCATACACTTTTACCTTGTAGGCGCACTAGAGTATGACCATAATCTCAGATTGTAGAATTCAGGGCGTAGGACCCCATCTCGATTGTGAAGCACATTCCATTCCCTCTACGATATACACCTGCTCCTGCATTCTCCTCGCTCCTGGAGCCATCTGTAAACCAGTTGTCTCCGTCACTAGGCAGGTGTGCGTCGCCGTTAACCCATTCCTCCTTCGCGGATAGGATATCTCAATACTTCTTGTCGAAAAGGTAGCGAGTGGCCATTTCGTCCCTGGGCATGTTCAGGGTCGGCCTCCTCGCGATGTCGATTGGGATTTTCACTGCTGTCGAGATCCTTCTATCATTTACCAAATTTAGTCTCCAGGCCGCCTTGGTAGCCACGGCCTTGATGTTGAGATGAAGGGGCTCCAGACCGATTAGTGCCCCCAGTGCCATCGTGGGTGTCGACTTTGAGGCACCAGTGCCGCCTCTCAAAATCATTCCCCTGATCCTTTCCAGTCGAGACTTCACAGTGGACAGCTCGACCCTGCTCCACCGGACCTCCGCCGCATTGGTTAGCCTTGGTCGCAAGATCGCTGTGTAGATCCACATAAGTGTCTCCGGTTTCAAGCCCCAGCATTTCCCTATGGCTCTTCTACAGAGCCATAGAGTCGCTACTAGCTTCTTGCACTTGTTTTCCAGGTCCTCGTTCCATAACAGCTTCTTATCCATACCAGCTTCTTATCCAGTATGACTCCTAGATATTTAGCTCGTTCATTGATTTCCAGTTCTTGTCCTCCAAGTTTCAGTGTACTCATGTACACTGAACTCGCGTTCCACTGTTTTTAGTAGGAAAGATATTATGCTGATGGGACGAAAATCCTTGGATAAGGTATAACCGATCCTACCAGCTTTCGGAATAAAGACTACTCACGTACCCCTCCATGCCGCCGGGACACGTCCCAATGTCAGACTAGCCCTAGCAATTCTCACTAGCGGCCCTATGGTGATCTCTCGAGCCCTCTGTAAAAGGACGGGATATATGCCATCTGGGCCAGGAGACTTGTAAGGACAAAGGACTTCAGGGTCCACGTGACCCTTGCAGGGGTGACAATCTCGTTGGCTAGTCCGACTCTGAGTACCCCCCGCCGGGAAATTTCAGAGTGCCGAGAATGGCGTCCGGATTTGGAGAAAGCAGCTTATTCAGTCTAGCCGCCTCAGCTCCCTTCTCGATGTCTATGCAAAAGTTGGTCCAGCTCTCTTGCTTTGCCTTGCGTATTGCACCCCTGTATTAATCCCTAATCGTTGAGAATGAGGTCCATATTTCCCTTGTTTTGCCAGTACTGGCTCGCCTGAACCTCTCTCTGGTTTCCCTGCGAAGCTCTTCGAGTTTCCCATTCCACCAGTGTGTTTCCCCAGCCTTTCGGACTCTTGTAGGTCGACAATTACTTTCATAAGTAGCTTTGATGGCTTCCGTGAAAGTGTTGGCTGCCATCTCCAGAGTATTCACTTCTCGCATTGACATTCATATCCATTTGTTTAACTACAGAGGCTTCTCAATTTTTTACGTTAAAATCTGTAACTTGCTCAGTTTCGAACAGATTCAGAATCGTCCTGTAAAATCAATTATTGTTTAATTTTCAATAATCGAACTACAGTTCATGTGAATCATTATAATAGCAAAAGTTATTAGTAAAAGTGTAATATTTATTTTATCGTGGTTTTACGTTGATGCGGATTCTAAAAGTATTGTTTGTAAAAATGTGTGTTTTTTTTTGCTTAAATTTGTAAACTTCTACAATAAGCTAGCAGCATTTACCAAATAATTCTAAGTACAGTTACCTTATATTTCATCTTTTGTGAAATTTTGTATTTTTTTGTAAAGATTTATAATTTTCTACAATAATTTACACAAAATTAAAAGTGTTTTTATTGCGTCAAGCACCCGAATTGAAAAAAATGTAAAATCCTGTATTTTTCTGTAATACTTTATAGATTTTTACAACAAAGTCGAAACAAATTAAGAAAACATTAGCCATTTGTATTTAACTGAAGTTTTTTTTTAAATTTTGTGCATTTTTCTACAACGACAAAATACAGTCTTTAACAAAAAATTACATTTGTAGAAATTTTTTCCTTTCTTGTAAAATTTGTTCCCACCAGGGATCATCCCCACGTTTGGGACGAGACACTTCGTCATTTAAAACATAATTTTTATGTATTTCTGAATTAAATTTGGTATAAATCCAAGATAAATCCTCATAAATATTTTACTCATATTTTTTGTTGCATTTTTCTTCTACGTGACTGAGAAAAGAGCGTTGTAATTATCTTATCATTATATATCAAATAATCGTAGCTTATTCTGTATAAACCACAAGACCTTGTTTTTGTTGAAAAAATTTGTTTCGTCTCTCATTAAGGTTGCGTAAATCTTAATAATCTTAACGATGTTCCTATTAAAGGTTAGTGATTGTCATTATAAATAGCAGTGATTGTAGTACTAATTTATCAGTCAGTCTTACAAAATCTTTCGATAACAATGGTGATTCTTACGGGGACTCTACTATTTGGACTCGCAGTTTTCCTGCTTGATTCTGTTGGTAAATGCAAAAATATTTCAATACTATTTCTTAATAAAAAATACGTAGAACAACATAGAAAACAAATATTGTCAATCTAATCCAGAAAAAAGAATTTAAAACAAAATAAACTCACCTTGAGGAGCCATAATTTTTTTTTATTCTGAAAAATCAGGTCTATTTTTTCGTAAAAGGGAATAATTGAACGCGGTGAGAGGCTACTGCGCTCGGACCAAATAATTTTATGCCCTCTTCTGCGATATGGCGGTTCAATTTCTAGGAGTGCCTAATTGATTTAACAAAAGCAACCATAAATATATTTGATTGCGAAATACTTAATACACAAAATATCCCCTTTTTCTACAGAATCCAGACCAAGTGGTCGTGAAGAATCTAGTATTCGTGAAGAATCTAGTAGTCGTGAAGAACCTAGGCCTAGGATTTATAGCTATGATGAGTCAAGGACCTTCGAAAGAGATGGTGCTGTATTCCAAAAGATTAAAGCGGTTCAACGATATGGGAAACTAAGAGTAGAGTACGTGCAACTTGATTCTAATAGAGAACCGACAAGGATAATTAATCACCTAATCGCTTTAGAAGGACCGTCGTTGGGGGTAAACGAGGGTGAAGTGGCAGTGCATGGGTGGGACGGATTGAATCAATTGCTAAAAGCATGGGACCGTAATTATGAACAAGACCAACATTGGCTGACCTTAGGACGAACCGTACCTGAACATGATCGCGGTTGGCCACTTGGCTGGTTAGGCTCACAAAGCTCACATAACCCACCACAAGAGCCACAAAGACAAACACGCAATCCCTAGACCGGATGAAGAAACAACATGCATATGAAAAATATATGTATTTTTCCTGAATAAAAACTAAAAATTGAATTTATTTTTAGTGAATTTTATTACAACTAGAACATTGCGCCTTTCGTTAGAAAGAAACTCGGGTCATTTTCCAACATTTTTTTAAAATATTAATTACAACCAAATTTGATACGTTCCCGAGTTGCTTTTTTCAAACCAGAATTATTCTTCGTTTCTTTTGTTTGGTCGCCGTTTCCAGCTTCTTCAGTTTGGTTGCCGTTTCCAGCTTCTTCAGTTTCGTCGCCGTTTCCAGCAGCTTCAGTTTGGTTGCCGTTTCCAGCTTCTTCAGTTTGGTCGCCGTTTCCAGCTTCTTCAGTTTGGTTGCCGTTTCCAGCTTCTTCAGTTTCGTCGCCGTTTCCAGCAGCTTCAGTTTGGTTGCCGTTTCCAGCTTCTTCAGTTTGGTCGCCGTTTCCAACTTCTTTAGTTTGGTTGCCGTTTCCAGCTTTTGTAATTCAGTTGCTGCTCCCAGCTTCTTTAACTTTGTTGGAGTTTCCACCTTCTTTAATTTATTCGGCGTTTCCAGCTGAAAACGTGGATGTGTGTGTGGATGTCACACTTTTTGTGTACACGATTTTCGAAATCTTATTAAATATTATTTTTAAATTGATTTTAAAAAAATTACAGAGTCTTTCTACAAATTTTGATACAAATTTTTTATTCATTTAAAACCTTTAAAAAGGCTTGAAAAGATGATAAATTTTGTATTCGACATCTTCAAAAATCTGCATTGTGTTTTAAATGTTTTGAAATCTTTTCACGATATAAATTATTTTGGAATCTTCTCAAAACTTCCAAATATATTTTAAACTTACTCGATTATTTTCCAAATTAATAATTGTTAAATTGTCATTGATTATTAAACAATTTGTTTTCAATTTTTTTAAATATTTTTGCCCTTCTTTCGAATTTTGTTCTTCTAATATAAATATTTGCATAAATTTTCAAGATGTTCGCTAATCGTGAATAGCGACTAAAAAACCTTTTTGGGTTCAAAACTCATCTACTTACGTAGTTAAAAGTGGAACTCCTTAATTAAAAATTAATTTCTTGGTAGATGATTCATCGTTTTCGTTGAAAAATATTTCTTTCCAAAATTTAACTATTTTGCTAACAATTTGAAAATTATTTTTCAACTTAAAAATGAACTATTCCATGGTTGGTTGATCATTTATCTTCTCCAGTTAAAAATTCAACTATTTGGTTGAAAATTTCTGTATTTTGTTGAAACTTTGTTTTTTGATGTAAATAGAAAATTAATCTTGGTGAATAATTCACCTTTTTGTTTAAAATTTATTTTTTTCGCTTGAAAATTTTTTTTTCGAAATCTAATTGTTTTAGCTGAAAATATAAATATTTCATGTTTGGTTGAACATCAATCTTCTCCAGTTGAAAATTCAACTATTTTTTTTTAAATTTCTGAGTTTGGTTTAAACTTTGTCTTTTGTGGCCCAATATTAATCTTCTTGGTTAATTACTTAATTAATAACTTATTCTACCTTTTTTTTTTGAAAATTCTACTATTAGGTTTGAAATTGCATTCAAACATTTTCATTTTTGTTGAAAATTTATCTTGTTTAGTCGAAAATTTATCTTGTACAGTTGAAAATTCATCTATTTTGTTAAAAATTAGTCTTCTTTGGTAGAAAATTAAACCTTTTGGTTGAAATTTCATTTCATTGGTTGAAAAATGGTTTTTTAATTGAAAATTAATTTTTTAACTAAAAATTTAACTATTCCATTTTTCGTCGAATTTTTTGTTTTTATAGACATTCAACCTTTTTGGTTCAAAATTTATCTATTTAGATGAAACTTTAACTATTTTGTTAAAAAATTATTTTATTTGGTTAAAAAGTTATACCTCTAACTTAAAATTGAACAAATTATAGTTTTTGTTGAAAATCTATCTTTTTTATTTGAAAATTCTATTTTTGTGGAATTTAATTTTTTTATTAACAATGTAGCTATTTCATTTTTTCTAGAAAATTGATCTTTTTTAGTTGAAAATTGACTTATTTTATTTTAAAAATCGTTTTTTTTTAGCGGAAAATTCAATCATTTTGGTAGAAAATCCATATTTTTGTGTTATAAATTTCACTTTTTTCAAAAATTCATCTTTATGACTTGAAAACTCAACATTTTGGATCAGATTTTTTTCTTCATTGATTGAAAAATCTTCCTTAGTTGAAAAATCAACTCTTTTGTTGAAAATTCGTATATTTTGGTTTAATTTAACCGTTTTTTATTGAAAATTCAAATATTTTTTGGTGGAAATATAAATAATTACACTTTTGGTTGAGAATTCATTTTTTTAAACGAAAATTCATCAGTTTGGTTGAACATTTAACTATTTTGTTAAAAACTCCCTTTTTCTTGGTTGAAAAATAATTATTTTAACTGAATATGTAATAACAAGATTTTACATTAATAAATCTTACATTGTTGTCAGTTCTATTATGTACACGAATTTGACATTCTTTGTCACTGCCCTTCAACTGAAACTCAATTCTTAATTATGTTTGTGAATTTGGCAACATTCATTCATTCGAGTTTTTCAAATTACCCAATCGGCATTGAGGAAAAGTGACAACAATGCTTTCGAGATTTTCGAGATTCCTTTTTTTATTTTAAATATTAATATTTTTTTCATTAATACTTAATCAATATTGTAATGGTCAAGAGAAAAAAAATAGTCCTTGGAATATGAAAGAATGGCAACTGGATATAGAGACCAAAAATAAATTTATTTTTAGACAATATAATAAAAAATTAAGCAAAAACTATCAAAGTACGTGTGGTTATTATTTAGAATGTTTTAGGGAGGTGAAACTATAAAAAAATGTTATGTGTTTGGGGTAAATTGTCATTCCCTTCTTTTCAATTAATTTTTTCTGGTGACTGAAGAAATTTATTTTTATATGTTCTAAATATTTATCGACCAATTATTAAAACAAAAGATGTAGATGGTCACGTTTAGGATAAACGTGACATTTATTGAATAAAGATAATTAATGAATATCACAATTCTCATCGGATACAAAGGATGGAAAATTTTGATATCTTGTTTCAGACAATTTATTTGCTAAGAGTAAAAACTATGTTCTGAAATTGTCTTATTTAAATGTACTCAAGGTTTGAAAAATCGTATGTAATGATACAATTATGTTTAATTCGTACAAATTATTTCTTCATATAACGAATCAAATTATGTATTTCCTGAATCGATCAACTGATAACTCTCTGCAGTTCATATTATCATAATGTAAATGTTCAAATTAGTACGGCTTCTAATGTCAACAATTCAAAACTAAAATTATCAAATTCCTTCTATCGTATAAAATGGCATATCATCTGAAAACATAACTATGCATATATCAAAAACAATTTTACTTCTTTCACATTTTTAAACATAGAAAAATCCAGATTATCGTAAAAACCATGAGAAAGCGTGAAAAAATATGGTTGTCAATAGAATAAAATTAAACTCTTGTCCATTTCGGTTCCAGTTTAGAAATTTCCGATGGAGTTTATTACTCTAAAATTTGAAGCTTTTCAATACATTTTTATATTTTTGAATTCCTCATAAAAAATGGAGTTGAAAATAATAATAAAAATTTGTTGTAAAATTAATAATTAATGAGTAATTAACCATGAAATATTAACCAATCGGAAGCATGCGTTAGATGGACGACAGTCCATGTGTCACTGATGAGGGGCCGTGCGCAAAAGAGTAATTTTAAATTTGCAGGAGGTTGTGAATATTAATGGTGCAACTTCACACGGCGACTGAGAGACGAGATTTTCAGAAAATATATTTTTCTTTGGAATACATGTTGAATTACAGTACACCATAAATTATTTTGAATTTCTCCAAGTTTTTTGTATTCTCTGAATTTCAAATTCTCTGAATTCTTTTGTATTCTCTAAATTAATTTGAAATTCTACCTTTTTTTAATTCTGTGAATGCTTTTGAAGTTTTTTTATTCTTTTGCACTCTGTAAATTCTTCTGAATTATCTAAATTCTTCTTAATTCTTTGAGTTCTTTTGAATTCTTCCGAATTCTTTGAATTCTTCCGAATTCTTTGAATTCTTCTTAATTGTCTGAATTTCTTTAAATTCTCTGAAAACTTTTGAATTCTTTTGTATTCTCTAAATTCTTTTGAAATGCTCTATTTTTTTTTTAATTCTGTGAATTCTTTTGAAGTTTGTGAATTTGTTTGCACTCTGTGATTTCTTCCGAATTTTCTAAATTATTCCTCATTCTTTAAATTCTTCTTAAGTCTATGAATTCATCCACTATTCTTTGATTTCTTCCGAATTCTCTGAATTCTTCCAAATTCTTTGAATTCCCTGATTTATTCTGAATTCTCTGAATTGTTTAAAAATGTTATTTAATGATTTTTGAATCATTAGAATACCCGTTGAATTATGTTAACTTTCTTTGAATATTTTTAAACCTGTAGAATTCAAACGAATTCTTCAGAATAATTTTTTTTAATTCTCTTGAAATCTTTACCATACACCATGAATTGTTATAACTTTCTCCAAGTCTTTTGTATTCTTTGAACTCTCCTGAATTATTTTAAATTCTCTTATAAATTTAAATATCTGAATTAGTTCCAATTCTCTGAAATATTTATATTTCTATAAGTTCTTTTGTATTGTCTTTTTATAAATTATCTGATTTTTTTTGAAATTTTCTGAATTATTTGAACTGTTCTGAATTTTTTAATTCTTACATAAGAGAAACCATTCAGAAAAAAGATCTACTGCTTTCACTCCACTGGGATTCGAACACCAGGTCGACTGATTTCCGGTCAGGTGCTTTAACCACTAAGCTACCGAGAGATCAGAGGAAGAATCCTTTATTTAAAACACGCTTTATTTTGCAAGATATAATATACAAATCAATTTTTAATATAAATCTGTATTATCATCGGAGATAGTAACGGATCGATCATAAGATAAATCATTTCACACATACTGTGAAAATGGCAAT
>CAKNWT010328289.1:9023-22098 GCA_932066315.1 Andricus coriarius | reverse complement strand
ATTAAAAAAAAGTCCAAAATTCTGATACAAAGAAATTTGTGAATTTCGATTGCGGGGACTGGAGGTGCTAGCTTGATGGGCCTCAAAATATGCTGCGAATGGTTAAAAACTGAATGAGAATCCTTCGTGAATAGAAATAGTTGGAGCAAGAAAAAGACAAGTTTGGCTCCGCGGTAAAGACGATCGCAATAAAGTTGGAGGAAAAGAGCGACTCCGTTGTCGTTCTTTTCCTCCAACTACAATCTGTTCGTCTTTACCGCGGAACGAAACTTGTCTTTTTCTTGCTCCAACTTATTTTCGATCGTACTTTTCCTGGACATTGATAATTACTCTACTCTTGCTCTAGGTGCCTCATTTGACATTTTCGGTCTGTCCGATTTGCACCCGTATGGCCTCTGAGGGGTAATAATTTAAATTTTCAGATAAATATTAAATACAAGTTATATAATATTTCAATTAAAATATTTATTAAATGATTTCCATGTTCTGAACTCATTAATTATATATTAAACTGATTCTTTTAAAAATCGCATTTTATGTTGTGAACTGATAAATTAAGTATTAGCTGATTAATTTTTGTTCACAATATAAAATTACATAAAGATTGAAAATTAACATTCTTTAATGAAGTAAAATACATTGACTATTTACTTTAAGAATATGTAATTGAATATTGGCTATAATTTGTATCATAAAAGTTTATTTATATTTAAAATAGCGTTATTCCAGTTACATAAATGTCCTATTATTTATGAGGTTGCGAAATAAGCATCCGAATGTAATTTTCAAAATTATATGTATATAGGCTTCCATTTTTCTTGGAATTAGTTTAGAAGCTCATTAATAATTAAAATTTTCATAAAAATATAAAGTAAAAATTATTTGAATGTTTCAATGAAAATAATTATTTGATACTTTTCATGTTCTAAACTGATTTATTAATTATTAGTTGATTATTTTTATCACAATATTGAATTACGTAAAGATTGAATTTCAATTAATTTTAATTAGGTAACATCAATTGATTATTCACTTAAAGGTTATGCAATTGAATATTGGCTATAATTTTTATGATGAATGTTTTTTTTTGTAATACATTCATTATAATTATATATTTTTTGTATATGTTTGAGACTGTCTGAAATGATTATCTGAATTCCATTTTTAAAATTATATGTACATATGTTTTGATTTTTTATAAAATTTGTATAAAAAGTTATTAATAATTTTAATTTTAATTAATTCAATTACAAATTTTAGAATATGAATTAAAAATTAATTGAATATTCAAATGAAAATATTTGTATAAATGCTTTTTATGTTTTAAAATCATTGATTAATTATTAAATCTATTAGAACTTAAATTTTCTGGAATTTTTCCAAAAGCTTATTAATAAATTAAAATATTCAGAAATTAAAGTTCACATTTAAAAAAAAAAAAGGCACAAAGAATTTGATTGTTTCGATGAAAATAATGGTTTGAGGGCATTTATGTCGCGAACTGATTAATTAATTATTAGCTGATTAATTTTAACCACAATATTGAATCACATAAAGATTAAATTTAAATTGTTTTAAATACAGAGACATAAATTTATAATTTACTTTCAGGTTATGTGGTTGAATACTGGATATCATTTGCATAATAAAAGTTTACTTAAATTTGAAATACCACTATTTCAGTTACATTATTTTTTAAATTATTCCGATGTTGTGAAACGAGTGTCTGCATTTAATTTTTAAAATTATATGTGAATATGTTTTTATTTTTTCTGAAAGTAGTATGGAGGGTTACTAATATATTTAATTTTCAGAAATTATAGTGAACATTTTATTAAAATGTAGAATTAAAATTATTCCATTGTTTGAATGAAAATTATAGTTTAATGTCTTTATGTTATAAACAGATTAATTAATTATTAGCTGATTATTTTTTTCAACAATTTTAAATTACATGATGATTGAATTTCAATTGCTTCTGATTGGGTAACATGAACTGATTATTTAATTCAAGGTTATGTAATTGAATATTGACTATAATTTGTATAATAAAAGTTTTGTTAATGTTTAAAATACCTCTACTCCAATTATACTATTTTTTAAAATTTTCGCGATGTCTTGAAATGAGTATCTAAAATTTGATTTGGAAATTATGTGCACACATATTTTAATTTTCTCTGGAATACTTTAAAAGGTTATTAATAATTTAAATCTTTAGAAAAATATGAAGTAAAAATTATTTGAATTATTCAATGGAAATAATTATTCCATGCTTTTTTTGTAATGAAATGATTATTTCATTATTGGCTTATTAATTTTGTAACAAAATTAAATAACATAAATATTTAATTTCAATTTTTCTCTATCAAGCCAAATAAATTAATTATTTACTTTAAGGTGATGTGATTGAATATTGGATATAATTGGTATATGAAAAGTTTCTCTTTTTTTAACCTATCTCTACTACAATTATGTAATTTTGTATAATATTTATGATGAAAAATGAGTATCTGAATTCAGTTTTCAAAATTATGTGTACAATGTTCATGTGTTTTATTTTTTTCCAGAAAATTACTATAAAAAGTTATTAATAATTACAATTTTTAGAAGTTAAATTTCAAGTTTAAAAAAATATATAAAGTAAAAATTATTTGAATTTTTCAATGGAAATATTTGCTTACGGCTTTTAATTTTGTAAACTGATTGATTGATTATTGACTGATTAATTTTTTTCACAATATTAAATTTTGGTAAATATTGGATTTCAATTTTTTTCGATTGAGCAACATAAATTTGTTATTTACTTTATGGTTAATTAATTAAATATTGAATACAATTGGTATAATAAAAGTTTATTTAAATTTAAAATACCACTATTCCACTCATTAATTATTCATTAGCAGATTAATTTTTTGCACAATATTAAATTACATAAAGATTGATTGTTAATTTTTTCATATTAACTAACATAAGTTGATTCTTTACTTTAGGGTCATGTAATTGAATATTGGCTATAATTTATATAATTTATACGATAAAAGTTTATTTATTTTCAAAATACCTCTATTCCAATTATACAATTTTTGTAAATTTTCGTGATGTTATGAAATGAGTATCTGAATTCAATTTTCAATATTAGGTTTAATTTTTTATTAAATTTATTTAAAAGGCTAATAACAATGCGAATTTTTTGGAAAATATAAAATGAACATTATTTAAATGTTTCAATGGGAATAATTCTTTATTGCTATTCATGTTGGAAACTGATTAATTAATTATTAGCTGATTAGTGTTGTTACAATATTAAATTACATAAAGCTTGAATCATAATGTTTCTATATTAAGAAACATGAATTAATTATTTATTTCAAGTTTATGTAGTTAAGTATTGGCTATAATTCGCAAAATTAAAGTTTATTTATATTTAACATATTTCTGTTGCAACGAGATAATTTTCTTAAATGTTTGTGCTATTTTGGAATGAATATCTCAATTCGATTCTCACAATTATATGTAAATATGTTTTTATTTCTTCTGAAATTAACGATAAATGGTAATCATAATTACAATTTGCATAAAAATATAAAGTAACATGTCTTTGGATGTTTCAATGCAAATATTTGTTCATTAATATTCACGTTGTAAGCTCATTATTTTTTTAAAACAATATTTAACCACATAATTATTGAATTTTAATTTTACTTTTGTGCGGTAACAGGAATTCATTACTGACATTAATATTATATCGTTTATTATTGGCTATGATCTGTAGGATCAAAGTTTATTTATGTTTCATACCTCTATTACAATTGAGTATTCTAGCATTTCGTCATGGTTTTTATAGGATAGGTGGAAATGTCAGGAAGGTTGGCGTAGTTTTTACATATTTACAATATAATAAGATATACTAAAATTTCAGGTTGGGGTATCGGATCGATTTGATCAGAATTAAGAACTATAACTTAAAATTTTGGATAGTTGATTTTATTTCGTGAGACTGAAAGGTCTTTAGCCGATAAAAGGATAAAACATAATTGGGCAAATGCATTTTACACTTGAAAAATATTACTATTTATACATTTGTAACTTACTTTTACGTTTAGAATATTTTTTTCAAAAAGTCGTAGGCATTCCCATGTAAGTATATAATAAATTTCATGACATTTGCACCTATCCTATCATGATTGTGACGTCTACCTCAAATTCTCAATCATATAAGAGATCGTCCATATATTACGTAATCAGTTTTTCTTTTGTTTAAATAAAGACGAAAAGAGGATCGCTGTGAAGTTTAGAATGACACAACGATATAAACAAAAGAAAAATTGATTACGTAATATATGGACGACCCCTAATTAGTTTAAATGTTTTTTTAACAATTCTCGATTATCAAACTCAACTTTTTGCACGCTTCAGAGAAGGAAAAGGCAAACAATGGATGGTTGTCTGAATTAAAGTTGGAAATATCTTAAAAATGAGATTAGGAACATGACGAAATATCTGCTGGTTCTCGAATTGCCATGCAAAATGTGGAAGCATAACCAAAACTAAAATAGGACGGTCCATTGGTGACTACATTTTTTGGTCTGTTGTTTTTCGCACGTTAACAAATATTTCAATTCGACATACGACTGCCGCTTGATGAACTGATTTTCGTTTTGTACATGCTTCCATATTTTTTATTATAAGTCGAGAACAAGTGAATACTTCATTAGGTCCTTGCTCTCACTTTCAAGAGGAGATTCCAAGCTTCAATTTATCGAAGTTTGAATTTTTTCAATTTCCATCTCTGACGCATGGAGGAGTGGGACTTAATATATCGCAGAGATAACCACGCAAAAATTATATGTGGATATATTTTAATTGTTCAGCGAATTTTTATCGTACGCTGTTGTTTTTATGAATTATTTAAACGTTGTAATGTCATAATGTTTTAATGATTTAGCGATTTTTCTTGATTCACAGATTTAAAAAAATGGCCCTGAAAGTACCCGCAAATATCATTGTACAAAATTATGTTTTTTTCAAAACATTAAATTACATAACGTGCACTTGAAATCTTAAAATGATATCTCGCCAGTTACTATTATCAATAGTATTAGTAAATTATATTTTCCATGGATTCATTGAATACATTCTTTGAGAATATAATTACACCAAGAATTTGATTGGTACAGAAATTTGAACGAATAAATAGTTATTCGAAAATTGAATAAATGAGAAAAAGTGGCGGACCGGCTGAACGCAAGCATTACCCTACAGCATAATGCTAAAGTAATATGGCATTATAATTAATAAAAGAAACAAAACAAATATGTAAACTGTTGCAATTATAATAATACGCTAAAATTTAAGTTAAATGGTCATGCCGTAATTGCAACAAGTTTCTTTTTCACCGTTAAAAAATGAAAAAATAATGTGGCTGTTACTGCAGTCTGCCAATGACGGGTTCAAACGGATTGCCAACATTTAGGGGCCCGACTTCAATGACAGCCACTTTGTCTTTTTATTTCTTAACGCTGAAAAATCAACTTGTTGCAATTACGGCATGAGTATTTAACGTAAATTTTAACGCATTATTATAATTTCAACAGTTTACATATTTATTTTGCTTCTTTGAATAATTATAATGCCATATTACTTTAGCATTACTTTAGCATTACGCTGTAGCGTAATTGTTGCATTCGGCCGGTCCGCCAGGGTTTCCATATAAAACGAGAAAAATGCAGCAACTGTCAGATGTCCATGACTGAGCCTCTTATCCTAGATTTGTTGCAACGTAACTTAATTATTGTATTGCTATGTGCGCTAGAGTGCACAGTGGGGCCAAACCGAAAAAATCCGGACGAAAATCCAAAAAACGAAAGTTTTTAAGGGGGATTTTTCGACTTAGGATCGGCTATAGTAGTCCCTAGTGAAATCGAATTCACTCATAATAGGTCCCCAACTCGACTTTAGCAGTGCTGAGGTTAATTGAAATGTACTGTAAAAAAAGATTTGTGTAAAATTACAAAGTTTCGTAAAATTACATATTGCATCATTGTAAATTTCACACAACTCATTGTGTGATTTTACAAAAGTGTGTGAAATTACAACCTCTAGCGATGTAAATAAAAGGACCCTCGAGCAGCAGTGTAATATTACACACAAGATATAAACAAAATTACACATTCCCTCGCACGAAATTTAAGTACAGAACGGAAAATTCAGTCGCAGCGTGTAAAAATACCATGGGTCGGTAAAATCGCATTCCTGAGATTGAAAATTAAATCGAGCTTGTTAATTTTACCCTGACAGAAACTGTAAGATTTTGGATTTATAATTAATTGAAAATTTAGAATAATTAATTAAATAATATGTGAATATGCAAGTGTCTCTGGTTTTCGTTGTTTATCGATGCGTTCGTCCTCTCATTTTGGAGCATTTTGAGGTTAATACGAGGAAATTGTCAACTATGTTCAACTTTGTTGACAGCTTTCACACAAAAATAGATAAAATTCTAGTTATTCCTATCTTGTCTTTAACATTGTCTGCTATTGGAACGGAAAAATTCGGCTATTCAAAATGTATATTTCATATTTTTGTCACAGAATATATGAACTGCAAAAAAATACCCATAGTATCTTATGTATTTTAGGTAGGTGGTAACGTGTCCGGCTTGTGTGTCTTCAATCTCCATAATATTGTCCTAAGTTCAAGTTTCGAGTGATCGAATCCTGTCACCTGATGATAATTTTTATTTTATTTTATTTTTTCACTGAATGAATTTTACTTTTTCGTGTGTAAAATTACCGACCGAATTGGAATATCGCAACAGCTGTAATTGCAAAATTCATCGCTAGGTGGATTTTTACGAAATTTCGTAAACTTACTCTGACACACGAAGGTCCTTTTATTTACATCGTCCAGCGATGTAAAATTCAACCGATTTTTTTTTACAGTGTAGCGTTCTTGCGAGCAGTGAGTAGTACGTTCAGAAGAGAGAAAAGGAGACGTGGGCGTTTTAAAAGCCTGAATTGTTGGAATTATCAAATCCATTCATATAGAATGGAATCAAATCCTAGAAGTAAGTAAAATATTATGACCATTTATAAAATAGTATTGTATTAGGCAAAAAAATATGAGAAGAAGAATAGCGCATTTGATTTTTAATCTAACCTATACAAAAATTGGTCGTTTTGAAGTAAAATGGTAAAATGTTCCGCATTGTTCCGTCTTCAAAACGATTAGAGGTTGTAGATTAGCGTATTTCGAATGAAATATTTCAATTTTAGCTGCCCATATTTGCCCGCCTAATTTTAATCGAATTTTTTGTGAAAAAACATATGCGTTGCGTGAATAACGCTCTCGCTCTCTGAAGAGTAAACAGTAGGACGGATTGAAAATTATCAAAACTGTCGAATCTTTTGAGCTGAGCGAAAACAATTTGTGGGTTGACATCCGAAAAAAGTGAGAAAACTAATTTCTGAAATCGGTTAATATCTTCTGTTCTCTTTTTTGATTTGAAAATTCAAATTTTTGAAAATTCCATAAAATTTCCCTATTGCTCCGAAATTTCGGACGAATTTTTTCTATGCACAGTTTTCGATAGTGAATAATAATAAACAATTATAAATTTACGAAAAATTTGTTTGCTTAATTTAGAATTTTTCGAAAATGGCCAAAAAACATGTTCTTTTGGATTCAGTCCTATGCACACATTTTGAAAAAAGTTCAATGTGTGGAATCCGAAATTTCTTCAGCTTTTTTTAAAATGTGTACATATGACTCAATCCAAAAGAACATGTTTTTTGGCCATTTTGAAAAAATTCTAAATTGAGCAAAAAATTTTGCTTCAAATTATAATTTTTTATTATTATTCACTAGCAAAAACTGTACATAGAATAAATTTGCCATAATTCTCGCAGCAATAGGTATTGATTTCAAACATTGGAATTTTGAAATCAAAAAAGAGAACAGAAGATATCAACCGATTTCAAAATTTTTTTTTACTTTACTCTGATGTCAACCCAAAAAATTTTTTCGCTCAGCTCAAACGATTCAACTAATTTGATCATTTTCACTCCGCCCTAGTAAACAGTCCGTATGACAGCGCACGCAACAGAAGCGGAGCCTGATTCAACTGGTTGAAACTTCAAACTCTCGTTATTCCTGCGCACTTTTTCGACTATTATAGAGCATACTAGTTGATCAAAAATGTATAAACTCTATTTTTTTCAGTACACAATATTTTTCGGAAAAATTGACTGTAATTATATCCAGTTTTAAGAGGGAAGCTAGTTGTATTCAATTCAAACATTATTATTATAAATGAAACACACTTAATAATTAATTTTAATTAAAAATCTTAAAGGAATTATAATAACACTCTTATTATCATTAAAATTGTCTTTTAGATTCAACAAAACCCCCATATACCAATCTTGGGCAGAATCTATGTACATTTTAAAAATCGTGTTTACCACGTGGGATCCGCCATCTTGAATTTTGCAAATCTGAGTTTAGATTCGTGGTCAGCGAACCTTATAACCTTCATATACCTATATTGGGCAGAATCTACTTACATTTTAAAAATCGTGTCCACCATATTGGATCCGCCATCTTGAATTTTGCAAATCTGAATTCAGATTCGTGATGAGCGACCCCGCAAACCCTCATATACCAATCGTGGACAGAATCTACGTACATTTTACAAATCTTGTCCACCATATTGGATCCGCAATCTTAAATTTTGCAAATCTGAGTTCAGATTCGTGATCAGCGACCTCGCAAACCCTCAAACACCAATCTTGGGCAGAATCTACGTACATTTTACAAATTGTGTCCACCATATTGGATCCGCCATCATGCATTTTGCAAATCTGAGTTCAGATTCGTGATCAGCGACCCCGAAAACCACCGAGTCGTCAATTTGAAGACGATTTCTTGACTTTTTGGATTTCGTCCGGGTTTTTTCAGTTTGGCCCCACTGTGGAGTGGGCCGAAAACCGTTTTTTCGGATAGTGCATTTTAATAGTGGGTTAAAGTTGTATTTTCCCAACAGTAGTAAGCCCTCCACATTTTAATTTGATGGGATAATCTCTGCTATTCTATGTATGGATTTAAAAACTCAAATTTTCGAAAATTAAAAAATAATTTCCTATCGGCCAGAAAATTATGTAGAATTTTTTATTCGTACTGTTTTTTAGTGAATAAGATAAGTAATAAGAGTAGTAAAACAAAGAGCTTGGTAATTTTAGGGTTATGTTCTAAGATAAGTCGGTAAAACAGTTGGGTAATATTTTTATATTATAATTTTACCATCGGTCGGTGAAGTAGGGAGAAATTTTACCACCAGCAGGTAAAACAGGGAGTTCGGTAATTTTATATTACAATTTTACCATCAGTCGGTACGGTAGGGAGCCGTGTTACCATAGGTCGTTAAAATAAGGGCCTTATCAATCAAGGGTAAATAGCTATCAATAACAGATCGCGCCACTGTGAAATAAGTCAGTAGTTTCTTACAGCACTAATATCAATTTATCAGCAGTCGGTTGTGCATGTATCAGCCGTTGAATTGATCCTCAGTCTGCCCTTACCTTTCCGATAAACTGTGTGTGGTCCCATTGCGTCCTGCGCGCGCGCTGGGATTCCCCGAACCTGCACGGGTGTTCCTCTGTTTCTACAAGTGTCATGCGTCTACCTTATCAATTTAAATTTCCCGCGCTTCGACTTGTTGATTGATGAAACAATTTAAATCTTATAATTAAGTATTATTAATTAGCAAACAATAAGAACAATGGCTAAACATTACAATTTAATTCCTTTACCATATTTTTCTAATTTTTGTACAATTTATTAAACATTTTTAAATTCGACGTAATTCTATTGTCCACCCGAATATTTCAATTATTGCTTTTCAGTAGCAGCATCCTCCTGCATTCTTTACAGAGTTTCAGGATCTTGTAGAACTTTCACAAGCCTCGCAGGTAGACAGTATTGAAAGTACCTTCCAGCCCGACAATGATCCTGGTTCTATACTTTTCTTGCACCTACTGGATCCTCGTAAAACTGCATACCTCTTCTTTGGAGTTAGGTCGGACAGCAGCTTCGTTGGTAGGTAGCCTTCCATTTGGCCAATGGCATTGATCTTCTGGAGGTCCATTTCTTTAGAGATGTTACGTCTTTTCGCAAGCAACTGAAGAGATCCGCTTTTGATAGGCAGAAATTCCCACCCTGCTAATCACCACTGCAACTCTGCGCATAAGCAGTATTTTTATAGGAGATTACCCTCTCACACGATAAAATCCCACCACTTTAAACTCCTTTAAGCTAGAGTCAACGCAACAGAGGTAGCAATATAGCGCATGCGCAGATAGATAACAGTGCAAATTATTTCACACAATAACTATAAACTAATGTTCACTTAAAATACTAACTATAAACTAAAGTTTACTTAAAAGTTTTTACTTGAAACTAATAGGACAGGGAATTTATGAGTAAATAGACGTTTAATAATTCAGTTATTTGATTTTTTTTAAATCTTCTAGTTTTTACAAAAAGTTTTCCAAATCATTATACAAATTTTTTGCTGTATGATAAGCATCTACTTTGTCTAGTAAAACATTGCTCGTTGTACAATTACCTGGTTTATTTAGAATCCAATTTCTTAATATTATAGCAATATTTACTTCACGATTCGCGGTATGATTTTTGAAATGTAATTTTTTCAACAAAGGACAATTTAAGTCTTCCGGATTTTGATAATTGTTTGCATACTTTTCGAACCACCTTTTCTTTTCAAGACCTTTGACGAAGATTGTGCATGCAGTCATTAATGTTTCTTGAAGTATTGATCTAAGTTCTTCATAGAGTACGTCACCACTAGTCCAGTTGATTCCATGGGATTTGTGTGTTAGCCATAGATTAGTGCTTTTATACCTTCCAGGTAGTGAACTCTACTTGCAGGGTGGTTCAAAGAGGAAGACCTGGGGAAGAGCATCTTTCTGGGTAGTGTGGATGGGCAGTTCCTTGAAGATAAAATCTTTGCAAGGCCTCTTGTAGCCCTAAACGTCTACAGCGAAGTCTATCTCAATTGAGACTGTTTTTTCAGCTAAGTACAGCTCTTTTATACCCTGATTCAACACCCACCGCCCAATCTGACCCCCACCACTTTAAATTAGTTTCTGAACAGCGCCACTAATGGGCTTAGATTGAACTATTCAATCTTGTATGATGAGACAATAGGCTGCCGTATTGGCGTGGAAATTATTACTCGACGCAAATTCTGAACGTACATCCACTGAACTTTGTTTCAAAAACTCATTTTGTTTAGACAAGTTAATTACAATGAGTGGTGGATTATCCATGCAGAAACGCTTCTTTAAGAAAGGTTCATGCTCGTTTCTATAGTATGAAGTTTGCCAATTAGCATGCATCTCATAAAGCAATGCAAACTGATTTTGATCAAAGTTTATATTTAAATTACCATACGGATAATACTATGAATTTAGAAAAACTTTGACAATTGTAATATTACAGTGGTCGAAAAAGTTGATATAACTTCTTCTTTAATGTTTTTGACCTGTTTGAAATCCTAGTATGATATATCGTGGTTTCTCTATTTGTGTGGAAGTCTTTACCTGCCACACATGATTTTGAGCAGCGGGAATTAGAGGATATTAAAACATTTCCCAGGATCTGAAACTCATTGTTATAAGATCCTTTTCAATATATGTACTTTAGTAATTGCATCTTCTGATGATTTTCAGGTAGAACATAGGGAATCATCCATTCAACTTTATGTGGTATAATTTCAGAATCTTCACGTTCTCCTTGCGCAGGTTGAATAACAGTTTCCATGTATGTCCATGATCCTGTTAAGATTAGTTCATGTTTGGCATTTACAATAATCTTTTGATAATCTTCAACGAATCCGAGGATCATGCAGAGTGGGATATTTATATCTAAGTATCCGCCTTCATTTGTTATTCGAACGTTCAGATCTATATCAAGTCAGCTTGTATTTTCAGCATAATTAAGCTGATTGGGATTGAATAAAATGTAATACTTCATGGTGCTGGTATGTCCAACATTTCTACATCGGTCAATCTCAATACCGATCAATTTATATCGAATTTCATTAAATAAAAAGCAGACGGCGTTACCAATTGGAGTTGTTACTCTCACAGCTGTATGTCCATCAGCCGGAATTATTCTTCCATGTATGTGTAATGAGCTTTTACTTGGCAGAATGGATAACCCTTGATGTTTCAATACAATTCGTATCTCATCACTGTTGTTATACAGGGTGTTTTTTTTAACTTGAGACAACGAAATATCTAAAAAAATACGCATCCTACGGAAAAAATGTCTGGAATAAAAACTTTTTCTTTTCGAGGGGAAAAAAAGATTTGTTAAAATTTACCCCACCCCCACCCCCACAGGAGGCAGGGGTGGGGGTAACTTTGTAATTTCAAATGGCAACCCCAATTTTTTATCACAGATTCAGATTCTCCTTTACGAAATACGTAAGTTTTATTCGGAAAATTTGTTTCGATTCGCGATAGATGGCGCTGCAATTGCGAAAAATGAAATTGTTGACACTACTTTTAGCTCTACCCAGGAATAACGACGCGGACGTAGTAGTTGTCTATTCCCTTCGGGGTGCTTAATTTCGGTGAGTCCCCTTGCCTCTCACCATCCATCGGGGTGCTTAATTTCGGTGAGTCCCCTTGCCTCTCACCACAGGGATGCTTGATTTCGATTAATTATTTTACAATAAGTGCTCAAAATGGTGTCCTCGCACTTCGATGCACTTGTTAATCCGAGCTTTGAAAGATTCCACACAACTGCGAATTGTGTCTGGTGATATTTGTGCACAAGCAGACCTGATTCGCTCGATCATGTTATCACGAGTTGTGGGCACTTCTTGATAGACGCGATTCTTTAGATAACCCCACAAATAGAAATCCGGCGCCGTAAGATCTGGCGATCTGGCAGGCCAATTTACTGGACCTCCTCTACCGATCCATCGTCCATTGAATTCGCGATTGAGTACTTCCCTCGCGATTGCCGCATAATGTGCTGGACAACC
>CAKNWT010328287.1:0-13467 GCA_932066315.1 Andricus coriarius | reverse complement strand
TTTTTGAGATATTTCGTTGTCTCAAGTTAAAAAAAACACCCTGTATAGGGTAGTCTGCGGTTTTTACCCCACAATCCACAGACCGAGTTGTAGCCAAGGGCATGCTGGGGGACCTGATAAAACTTAAGGTGGAAACCGAATCATCAGAACATCGGTTAAAGTACATACACAAATTTTCAGAGTTACCGGCCCAGGAATCGAACCCCGTACCTCTAACGTACGGTCCAAGTGCCTCACCACCTGAGCCACGAAGATTAACAAAAATATTTTCATTGGATGAAATAAGGAAGCTTATTTTTCTCTCAGGCTTAAGATGGTTACAGCCCAATATCTCGAAGGCTTTCTTGTTAATAGTTGGATTATTTTTTTAATGTAATGCAATAATGTATAATGTAATGCAGTGCAATGTAATATAATATAATCTAATAACGCGGCGGATTGTTGAGATCTAATCTATATAAAGGGTCCTGTTGACTTGTAAAAGTTTTATGATACTGTCGCACTAAATATTTTGATGCCCATATCATTTCCTCCTTCTTATACGTTGATGAGAACTGTTGTTTTACATCCTTATATCTCTCAGGCGAAATTCCAGGTTCGGCAATATGAAGCACGGCAACATTGGGGTAGCAACTTTGTAGGTTTTGACATTGTGGGTGCGCAATATGATCTATTTGCCTCTCAATAGCCTCATTATTTTCGTTCGGAAATTTAACACGTTTTCCGTGAGTCGATGCGTCATAAAACATGTCAGCGTGCACTATAGCAAAACTATGGCCCACTGCAAATGCAGGCCCGAGTGTTGAAGTTACTCCTCTACGATTTGGTCCGATAACTTGGATAACGTCGTTGGGTTCAACCAATTTTAAGTGCCCTTGAGTTGTAGAACTTCGCTTACGAGAAGATCCTGGCGGAGGTCCTTGCTCGTTGTAGTTGACTACACTTCCACGCTTTTGACGAATGTGATACGATGCTGCCTCTGCAAGAATTATTATGCAACTTAATTTTTAGCTTTATTAAACATATTATTACATTATTATATAACAAAATTGTTTATGTGATTAGTTATCACCAATGTAAATGGTTAATTTCTAATGAACTTTTCCCGATATATAACATTCGAAACTCATTTACAGCAATTTTATGTAAGAGGCGACATTCAAAAATTACGTTACTCTATTTTAAACGCTTTCTCTAATCCTCCGCTTCTTTGTCATAGATCATCACATAAAGCTTGAACTCCCTAGTGTGACGTCACAATTACGACGACCCCCCCTTTTAAACTATAATTTTTACTTTGATTTCATTTGATAAGCGCCTAGCATAAAACACAAAAGTGTAAAATAATATTTGAACAGACTTCAAAGCCCAAAATGATCTCAAAACAGGGGAAATAGGTTAGTTGTATACGTATTACATTGAATGTAATATGAAACGCTTAAAACTATAAGTCAAAACGTAATTCATTTTTAACAAAATAGTTCAATTCCTAAACACAAAAGATTAATTTCCTATAAAACAATTGAATTCATAATCAAATAGTCAAACTTTTAAACAAAAGTGATACATTTTCAACAAAATAGTTCGATTTTGAACCAAATAGTTAAATTTTCAATCCAAAAGGACAAAATTTTCTATACAAGAAAAAAGAATGTTTAACAAAATAGTCAAATTTTCAACCAAATAATGAACTTTCCATTAAAGAGTTGAATTTTGAACCATATAATTTAATTTGCAACAGAATAGTTGAATTTTCAACAAAATAATTCAATTTGCAACCAAAGAGATGAATTTTCAAATAAAATGGTGAATCTGCAACTAAAAAAAAATCAACAAAAAAGTTTAATTTTAAATTTAGTCGTTGACTTTGTAATAAAAAAGATCAATTTTCATCGAAAAATATAAAAGTTGATACTTTAATCAAAAAATATATGTGGGCGTCCGCATGAGAAGGGCTCCTAAGTCCGGTATAGAGTTACTTATAGGGGCATATAGTTGTTCAAATGTCTGGCATTTTAGGCCAAAAATTTATTTTGTATCTATAACTTATGGTTCTAGAGTTAAGTTCGCAGAAGTGTCGATGCGTACGTGCGTTGTTGTGAATGGCTGGCGAGTCAATCGATTCGAGTCCTTCCGCGGATGTCGAAATCGAAACGGTCCATCAGACCGAAATTAGCGCTTGGCAAAAGGCCGATAAAACGGATTTTGGGAACCGAAGTGATAAGAACTTTTGCTAGAAAGTGTTTCCTATTGCTCTCAGTGCAGTAGAATTATTTTCCTATGTGATGTGGGCCAAAAATTAAATTTTCAAAACATTTTTGTGAATGTTGGCCATGCAAGGTTTGCGTGCTAGCGTGGCTTTGCAGCCTGGCATCCGATACAAAGAAAGCGTTGGTAACTGTGGATGAAATTAGTCAATAGAGAAATTAAGTTTGGTTATCAATCTAGTGTGTCCTTCGAATCTTGGATAAAGTAACAATCTACTTTAATTGTTACATATCAGTGACGTATCAAAATGGATTCACCAAAGGACAAGCCAGAGAGAGAATAAGCGACTCTTGAATTTCAGAACCGTAACAGGCTGAAAGAGCACGCGCGATGCTTAAATTCAAGATTCAGAAACAGCAACTGAACCAGCAGCAACAGAATACAGGATCGAACGTCGTCACTCCAGCTAGTTCCAGAACGAATATTAAGTCTGAACAGAATAGGACTTAATTTCAAACTCAAAAACAGCCTGCTAGGGATCAAATGAAGCAGCTGTTAGTAGCGATTACCTCTTTATTGAAGCAAAGTTTGGCTTTGACGGAAGTTGTTAGTCAAGGTCGTCCAAGAGAGACTATGTACAGTGTTTTGTCTGACCTGTCACACAATATTGCCAATTCTGGTTAAGTGGAGAGTGCCTTCGAAGCTAAATCATGGTTAAAACAGTTGAAATCTACAGCTGTACTGCAGCATTGAACGGAAGCTGTTTCTTTTGAGACAACGAGCTCTCGTCTGAAAAAGACAGCAATAAACTGGAACCTCAGCCGTCAGGACATGATTGTTGATTGAAAAACGTTCATATCCTAATTTAAAGCAACGTATTAATTTGAAAAGACACTTATCTCCAGAGATGAAGAGGAATGGTACAGAGGAGCCAAAAACCTGGAGGAAATACTAGTTAGTATTTCTTTCATAAAGCAAGATTGTCCTAAGATCTTGGACTAACTGTTAAAAAAACCAAGATACAAATCGGAATCAGTCTATAGTCAAAGGATCTTGCCAGGAATATAATGGCAACGGGTTATCTCGAGGTAGATAATTTACTGTAGAGCATCTAGGAATTAGAGGTGTTAGAAATCGCTCGAAAACAGCGTATCTCGTCAAGGAAAAAAGAATCGTCTTTTCAGTTCTGTCACTGTTCTTAGCCCTCGCAGTCTTCCCAGATCTTCTAGTATTCAGCTTCACATAGAAAATGAATTTCGGACTCAAAACGAACAAATCAACAACCGTCGGCGTCGCAGTCAGGTAACGAGGAAGCGAACACCGAAGTTTTACGTACATTCTATCGTTATAGTAACACAGGTCATATCGCTAAAAATTGTAGCGAAAAACGCGTTATTAAATGTTTTAGGTGCAATGAGATTGGGCACATGGTTGCATCATGTAAAAAAACGAAAAAAACTATCGAACGTCAAAATTAATGTTGTCAATTGTAATTTGCAAAACAAAGAGCTAAATATAAGAATAGAATTCAGGTGGCCGAATATTTCTTAAACGATTTAATTGATTCGGAAAGTAGTTACTGTACCAGAAAAGCTTCAGTGGTATTATCTAAAGGATTTAACGTTATTCGTATATCCAGTATTTAGGGTTTAGACAGAAATTCACAACATTTGAAAAATTTGTGCTGAATAATTCGAGCGCGATTAGTGATAGATAATGGAACTGAGGACTATGTTTCTCATCGGACAGAAATTGACGGAACTACCCCATATTGTATACCATAAATTCGACAGTCAATTGGCATTATGTAATCATACTGAGTTTGTATTTGATTTGGATCCGGCTATCGAACCTTCGAATTTTGAAAAAGTAATTGTGACTAAAAATATTCAACGTCCTCCCGCTACAACTAATTTTATTGGTGTACAAGATAACAATTTCAAATTCATCTTGCCTGACAAGAATACAACCTAAAAGCTTATTCAGTGTTTGAAAGGCACACAATTAGACGATAGAATAATTTTTATAAGAGAAGCTTCAAAACTTGAGCCGAAATTTGAACCGGTAGTAGTCCGAGTAAAAATGCTTGGACTTGAGTTCGAGTTGGCGATGTCTTGAGTTCGTCTCCAAGACATCGATTTTTGGCTGCGTCTGAAAACTGAAACGTGACATCAGATAATGTCTCACTTCTATGGTCTTAGCAGGGTGATTCCAAGTCGGCGTGAAATTTTCTGTAGACAAACCTTTTTGGACTCAGGAATGAGACCATTAACAGATGCGAAGGATTAGAATTGATGAATGAAAAAATTTTAATCAATAAATTAGTTATTTTTCATTTGCAAATTCAGCATCTGTGGGTCTTAACGACTATAGCCCTACAAAATTTTCTTCAAAAAAATTGAAATTGTAATTTTCCATAAGGATCTCCTAAACCGTTAGCGATTCGTAAAAACAAACAACATTTTTGGAAAAGGGAGGAGGGGAAATTCTATCGCACCATATCCCGTTGCCAGCTTTATGCTAAGTTAGTTTATGTTAGGAGTTAAGTAATTTAAGTTTTCAATTGAATAAATTAACTTTCAACCAAGAGATAGTTTATAAACTACATCTAAAATATGTTAACAGAAACAATAATCTGCAAAAAACAAACATTAAACAAATTTTCCGTCAGAAGTTTTGGGGTTATGTCCTCTACTATGCAACTTCAAAAGGAACTTTATTATAAATTTAAGGCATAAATGTAAACTTCTAAAATCTCTCGAAACCTCAGCATGCAATTCTTCGAAATACTTAAATGTTCAAGCCATCTCTCAATTCTTTTCTAACTTATTTGGAACTTTTTGACTTCGGTCCAAACAAGATTCTTGAAGAGGGACTGGTGCCAGTCCGAAACGTTGACCAACGAGCTGGACTGAATTTGAATGATTTTGAAGATCCAAAGTCAAGTTTTCAAATGTAAATCTTGCAAATTAACAAAATTTTGAATGTAAATCATCAAAATTACTAATTTTTTTATTGGTAATTCAAAAAATTAAAAACCTTTCTAGTTTGAAGACGCATAAATAAAAACTCTTAAATTTAGGTGATTTTGAAGATCAATAGTCAAGTTTTTAATTCCAAGTCTTCCAAATTTAAGAAATTTTGAATGTAAATCATTACAATTACAGAATTTTCAATTGTAAACTTTCAAAATTAAAAACCCTTCAATTTTACAAATGAATAAATAAAAATGCTTGAATTCGGATCATTTTGAAGAGCAAATGTAAAGTTTTTAATTCTAAATCGTCCAAGCTGAGGAAATTTCAACTGGAAATCATCAAAATGACTAATTTTTTATTGTATATTCAAAAAATTTGAAACTCTTATTTTGAAGATATCGCGTGATTCAAATATTGTATTTCCAAACATAGTATATTTAATGAGAAAAGGGGAAAAAGGGGAAATTTTTTGAGAACAGGCGAAAAAGGGGAATTTCATGAAAGAAGGGGAAACTAAAAAAAACAGGGGAAGACTGTGCACCCTGCAATTAGTTGGACGAACTTCTTGCAAAATTAAGACAGGTTTTTGAATTGCTTAAACAAGTTACCGTTTTCTTGTTTTATACGTGATTTCAATTTGAATCTATTAACTATTGTAACCAAAATTTGAAAAACTCTAAATATTTAAAAATTTGTACATTCAAAATTCGAGGATATAACGCTCAGCTTCTAATGGTAATTTTCATTTTTGTCATGTGAAGAGGGAAGTATAACTTTTTAAGGTCAATTTCTCAAAAAAGAATTTTTAACCATTACAGCAGAGTTAATTAATTTTTTTAGATGTATGCATGAGACTTGGTAGGTGTAATATTTCAAGATCTAACAAGAATCTGATGGAGAGGAAGTTATAAATTATACTAATACAATCAACTTTTATTATTTTTGTAGATTCATCATTATTTCGTCACCTTCCTCGGTGGTGTACAAATAATCATAAGCCACGAGAAGGCCAACCAAATGAAAAACATTTTATGTGACCTTATTGCTCTATTTTTAACGAAAAAATATGAATAATTTTTATCGCTTACCATCATTTTTCAAGTTTTGAAGATATAAAACATTCGTTTCGTTTAATTATAAGAGACCGCTATACTTGTATCTTCAGACAAATTTAATATATTTTAAATTCTAAAATTTTAAATTTAGCACCCAGTAAAATTCTGGATTATAAAGAATACATTTTTCAGTTTTTTGATAAAAAATACAATTTATACTCCTTGGTAACAATTTTATGTATAAGAAAAAATGTTTCTTGAAATATAGTACGAATATAGCTTAGGGGGCTTATGGGACACAAATAAGCTCGTTATTAATGTTATTAAAAGAGACTTACTTTTTACTCGACTTTTTTCACAATATTTTTATACATTATACACAATTGAATTATTATTCAGCAAAAAATATTTTTTGTAACCTGCATTTTCAACAATCTTTAATTTTCTACGTGAATAGAAAAAATGTAAAGATTATTAAACTATTTTTTTAAGTACGAGTTTCGTATGAAAATTTTTTTACCAATGTATGGTGAGTTTGAAAAAAATTATGCAACATTTGAAAATGAATAATTTTTATTCACTTAGTTTCAAGATCCCGATTTGAGAAAAATTTAATTTTAAGCGCAGTTTAAAGTTATTTAGTTTTTTAGGATTCAAATTTGAATTGATTCATTTTTGAAGCTGCCAAGTAAAAAATCATAATTTTCAATGTTTTTAGAATGATTAAGTTTTAAAGTCTAAGGGGCTATTTCTCAAACAGTTTTAATTTATAACGCCCAATTGTAACTCAACTTGAAAAATATATATTTTCTAATTGAAAGGCGTAAACTTGTGCAATTTTCAACATTGGTATCATAAAGGTCCGGTTTAGTATTCTTTTTTAAATTTTCAATATTCAGTGTATGAAAATTAATCAATATTTGATTGAAAGTTTTCAAGAGTGAACAACAATTCTGAATAAAATGGTAAAGAATAAACGATTTAAAATTACAAAGGTAAACATGGCTTTTTTTTTCTTTTTTTTTATCGAAATAGATAAAAATAGAACTACCTGAAATTGATACCTCCGTAACTTAATAATTTGTTCAATTTTGAATCGATAATATTTTTAAGTTCTGGATTTTCATGTTAAACGCTAAATTTTCAATTTCTCTCTTTCATACGTTTTAATTTTGCATTGCAAATTTAAATATTTGAATTTTACAGAGTATATTGAACAATACATTTTTCAGTTTTAAATGAAGTTCGATTCGTTTAATTTTCAATGTTCCGTAGTAGAGTTAGCATTCTAAAATTTGAGAACCTCATTTTAAAACATTTAATGACGTTTTCAATTTTAAATTATACAATATGAATCGTGAATTATGAATGCTTTTAGTTTGAAATAAGACAATCTCCATTCCTATGCATTTTAAATAATCCAATTTTCCAAATTTTAGTCTCAAGTTTTTCGATTTTGTGGGCTTTTGATTATTAATTAATTAATTTCAAACACGTTGTTTTCCGAATTTTTCAATTTTCTATGCTTTTTGATTATAAATGATACAACTTCTATAATGGAATTTTTAATTGTAAATTTTCCAAATGTAATTTGAAACATTTTTTTGAAATAATTCAATTTTGAGGACTTACAATCACTTACTTGACTTACAGCCAGGAGTTTTTAATTTTAAATCTTCCAAATTAATGAAATATCAAATATAAATCATTGAAATGCCAGCATTTTTAATTGTAAAACTTGAAACTTGCATAATTTGTATGTTGTAAATTAAAAACTCTTCAGTTATAAAGATTAACAATTCAAATCTTCAATCTGAGCGATTTGCAGTTTAAATGTGTTTAATTTTAAAAGATTTGCAATTCAAAGATCTGAAATTTTAAACCGTTACAATTGACAATTAATGCACTGAAAAAAAAAATTATTTGAATTAATGGAAATTTATTTGATTCAAAGAAATGGTAGAGTAGAATGTGGCTGAAGAAATATTTCTTCAGATTAAAGAAATGTTTTGTTTGGATATAAGGAACGAAATGCTTAAGGTATAGAAATATTTACTTGATACTGTGAAATAATTGCTGATCGAAAGAGATTTGTTATTGACTGTAACAAGTAAATATTTGACATGATAGGTGAGTTCCGCGATGTAAATAAGTATGGTGTAAGTTCAAGAAGATAATTATTACATACAAATAAATGTAACTCGGACTGAGTAAAAGTTTTTTTTGAACCAAATATATGATTCTTTGGTTCAAATAAGCGTAGTTTTTGGTAGAATAAACATTTCTTTGCAACAAAGAAATTTTTCTCAACGGAAATAAATATTTATTTGTTTCTAAGATGCAACATATTGTTTAAAAAAACACTGAACAGAGTTGATAAAATATTAATTGAATTAAAGAACAATTTACTCAAACAGAAAAAGTTCTGCTATCGTTCACAAATCTTGAATAGTTAAAGTAATAAAATGAAATGCTTAGGAAGACCGATAAACACCAATCACCACATTTTTACATTCTCATCCTATAATGAAAAGGTATTAGATTTGTGTAAAATTTTACCCCCCGCCCCCCCTGTTTTTGTCAAATGTACACGTTTTAAGATGTAGAAGCACGAGAGACACTATGGAAATGTGTTCGTTAAAGCCGAAGGAGCTTTAACAGAAGAGAATTCACAAACACATGTTCTATTAGAACAACAGTATCAATCCCGATATATGAAAAAAATATCGCTTTCACTTATCAATATTGCCTTTATTTATCTCAATATTTCTTTGATTCAAAGAAATCAAAATATTTGTTTCACGCACCGATGAATTACTTATTTCAAATAGAATGTTTTTTTAGTTCAAAGGCTCAAGATCATTCTTGCTGAATCAATTAAAGTTTATTTATTAAATTTATATAAATTCCAAATGTATTGAGCATCAGCAAAACTCAAAATTATTGTATAAAAATGAAAATCAATTTTTTTAATGTTAAGGCTGAAATAAAGGACCAAGTTTTATTTAAATTTCAGGACATACTTCCGAAAAGGTCACCCAAGAATATTGACTTAATAATTTTGACTTTTTTTTTAACTATGGTTTTTTTCAAAATCTCGAAAAATGTTGATTTTGTAAAAAAAACTTTGGTCACAAAAGTTGTAAATCTCGTTAAAACACGTATTTTTTATATTTATGCTTTTTGTCTAAAATTAATATTTTTCGGGAAAAATGACAAAAATAAATGGCCAAAACAAAACCACGCGTCCTAATTTTTGGAATTTTAAATGGCCCACATCCCCTTTCTTCACTCATGTCGACCACTTTTATAACGCCCCTTTTTCTAACAAAAAATCTGAAAATTCATTTCCAAAATCAATATTTTTCAATATTTTGAAAAAAAAAATTTGTTTTTTTTTGTTTAAATGTCAGAATTAGTATTAATAACTTCATTTGTATTGATTTGCGCTAAAAAGTCTTTTAGTGCGTTCAACTAGGGTCTGAAAGGAACCCCTAGGACAAGTATCAAGTCAATATTCTTGGGTGACCTTTTCGGAAGAATACCCAAATTTGAATATTAAATAATAAATTGAGAAAATTTGTAATCTCCAATAAATTATGATGAGATCATCTTAACATAGGAAATTAGATCAGAAATACCGTTATTGTTCATAATACCATAACAGTTCGTCAAGAAATGCTGGTTAACCAACTCGATTTTAATTTTAGGACCCAAAAAAATTGTGCCAAAGCTCGATTGGATTCGTTCATTTTTTCGATTTTGAAAATCCAACACCTGATTCCAATTTAGCGACCCCAAAAACATAAGTTTCACCAATCTTATCAAAGTCCGGACATTTTTAATAATTCATGTCCGCCATTTTGAATTATAAAAAGTCTACATCAGATTTAAAATCAGCGACCCCAAGAACCCTAACATACTCAGGCACAATTAAATCGGATCGCGTTGAATAATTTTCTTTTGAAATGCCCACATATGTGACATGATTTAAAAGTGGCACGAATTTTTGTTGTCCATATATGCATCACCGTAAGTGAAGGGGTTAATGATGTTTTAATACATGGAAATTCGTTAAAAAACTGAAGTGTGAAATTTTCGACGAATCTAATATTTCATCATAAATTATGAGAATGTAATAAAAAGTCACTTGCCATCATTGCCTTCAGATGAAGCCGCAACTCCCAGAGATAAAACTGCACAAAGTATTAAGAGACTTAAATAAACTGTTGTCCCCATTTGTTTGAGAAATTGTAGAATCACAGGTTAGAAAATATGAAATGATGATGTGGGAATGCAAATCTTGCCTTTTATAGGGAACTTCGTTTGTGGTTTTAGATTGTCCAAAATATTTCCGGGATATACGTTTTATCTAGAGTGCTTGTTTGAAGAGTTGAGCTAACCAAACTGTCGATTCTGCCCTAGATTTCTCTCCGAAATCCGCGAATAAACATTGCACCACTTCCGGAAACAATTTTATTTTTCATAAATTCGCTGCATCAAAGTGGCTTTTCGGATCAAAGCGAAATAAATTCAAAAAGCAAATGTTTTGTAATCAAAAGATACGAGTCATTCCAAAGCAAAAGTAAAATATTAGATTTTTTAAATCAGAATGTTACGTGATTTTTTTTTATTTTTTTTTTTGTGAAATTTACTTTTCTTTTTAACCTGTATAAAAAAATACAATTCAATTTTGATGTTTTTTGTCAAAAAACGAACTATACCTTCAAAAGTATGCATTTCAGAAAAAAAATTGTACACAAAATATCCAGAGCTTCATAAATTACATATTTGTTCTGTAAACCATTTTTTATGTAGTTGATAGTTTAAGAGTAACAATAGTTTTTACAGCGAAAATAAAAAGTTCCTTGTAGTATTTCTAATTTGTGACAAATGTAGATGATTGTGGACAAATGATTGAAAATTTATGAAAAAACCGCAAATTATAGGCATTATTCAAATTGAATACCATTAAAAATAATAATAATTTGTCGTAGCAATTAATTTTGTTAACTTTAATAAATGAAAATTAACTGAAAATTAGACAAAAAGTGGAACATTTTCGAACAAACCGCGACTTTCTAACTCTATTCTAAGAGAAAATTATTAAAAATAATAAGAAAATGTTCCAACAATTTATTTAAACATCTACTTATGAGCAAAAAGTAGTATATTATGGTTTTTTTAGAACCTTATAAAACATACTCATGAGGTTGGTATTTAATAAGTAACATTTTATTCATATTCTATGGCTAATTATAAATAGAAATTTTGAGTTTCAACTCGATTGAGCTAATATTGACGATTCTGAATAAAATTACAAAAACGTATTTTTGTATTATGCGAAATACGTGTTAAACTTCATAGGACTCGCGTCACCTCTCAATACCATTTTTTTCAAAACAAAAAATAGATTTATTTTTGTGTGAATTCGAACGAATCTTCGGGCGATATGCATGAAAATTCGAAGAAAAAAAAATTTGACCACCCCATTGTACCACATATTTAGATCTCTTGAGAATCATGAGAAACATCTTGAAGGATGTAAATATGTTTTAGTTGGGGGCAATTTGATTCAATGTGTTGTATAGCCAAGGAATACCGCGTTTACAGACATTTACAATGCATATATTCTATTTATTCGTAAACATTACAGCAACAACGTTCTTGATGTATTTGACAGGGGTCTACTAAGATCCCCCTCTCTCTCAAAATGCTTACGTAATTCTTGAATAGCCCCTTAAATGAAGACAGTTCGAAAAGTGTTAAACGTGAACAACATCTTTTGAAAAATATTTCACCTGAAATTTTATTTCGGGTAAATAAAGTTTTAACTGTGCCTCCATAAGAATTCTCAAGTAATATTACAAATAAAGCTGTTTCCTTCTGCAATTAGATTAAGGACCTTAAAACAAATTTTTTGAAACACTTATTGAAAATGACGAAGATGACGTGCTAATCGTGCAGACTACCATCAATGAATCCTATTGGAATACGGGTAAAACAGTTGTACTTGGTCAGGATGTTCTTAAAAGAAGGGAAGGGAACGGTGATATCCTAGGTTTATAGTTCGAAGCTTTAGCAAGATTCTGAATCTTTGAAAAACAGTAACGAATCAAGTCTATTTTCTCACGCATTTAGTACTACTTCTACCCAGTTCTACTCACGGTGAAGTAGCAGCTGCTGGAGAGTTATTAATTCTTGCATTATGCAAGGTTAAACCTTCTGAAACAAGCCTAAACAATTACAGATACGTGTGCTTAAACAAATCTGCGCCTGCTTCCAGTATTTCTGTAATTTTATCTGGGCTTCCTCTAACTTCCGCAGCTACTAGACAACACTTTTATATCATCAAATTCAAACGTAGCGAGGAAAATTTTAGAAACAGAACTGTAGGGTTGGAAATGAGGCACAAATAGTTTATTACTAGTGTATACTACTGAGGCACCAGCTTCATCTAACAATGAATTTTATCGTTTGATCTTGCAAAATGGGATGCGGTAAACATTCTGGATGCGTAAAAGACGGATTAAAAGGATCCGTAGTGTTCTTTAATTGTCAAGGTAAAGGTTGCCTTGATAAACTTCTAGACACAGTTGATTACTATGACGACTGAGAACAGATTATCAACTACATTTTAACAATTATTATTTGCAATGCAATAGTTACGAGATTTAATTTTTCTATACGCTCTGATGCTATGCTCAGAACAAAATTTAAACATCGTAGCGGGATACAGTGAAACAGTTCTCCGAAATAAGAAGAAATAGAAGCCTAGAGCTCTGTAAGGCAAGAAAGTACTCAAGGGTGCCGAAGGCCGACCAGCCCGAGAAGAGACACCTGTCATTTCTACCGAGGACGACGCGCACCACTGGAGAACCAGCTGAGGGTTTAATGAGGTTTAATAAAATATGAGATTCCCTTACAGTGTCGAAGACAGGCGAGCCATAGAAGAGACACCTGTCGCTTTTACCGAGGATGACGCACAGCACAGAAGGGAGGATCAGCTCAGGATAAAATGAGACGAAAGCGAACGCATAGTCACCAAAACGTACCAAGTAGGTAAATACGAAAAATACCGAAGCACGGTGTAGAAGTCCAGAACTTTCGACCCGGAAGTAATGCAAAAGCGGTTTCAGGGCTCAAGAGTGGGCAGGAAAAGAGGGGGGTTAAGTCAGTAAGAATCTGGCATTACCCAGCCTTCGTTTCACCTACGTAAACCATAG
>CAKNWT010328285.1:0-21145 GCA_932066315.1 Andricus coriarius | reverse complement strand
TTTTTATACAAAAAGATTATTTTTCTACCAAAAAAGGTGATTTTTCAAACAAATATATGAATTTTTAACGAAATATTTGATTTTTTTAACAAAAATAAATCAGTTTTCAACATAAAATTTCAATTTTTCAGTTTCAATTTTAGGTTAAAAAAATTAGTTTTCAACCAAGCTTATACATTTTCAACTGAAATGATGAATCATTGACAGGAATAGTTTAATTTTCAACTAAGAATGGTAATTTTTAAACCTGAAAATGGATGGATAACCTAAAAAATTTGTATTATGTTCAACTAAAGAGATGAATTTTCAACTACAATTTTAAAACATTTAATTGGAATAATTACATTTTGGGTTTGAATAACAGTTAATTTCCTGTTAAAGAAAAAACGAATTTTCAACAAAATAGCTCACTTTTTAACCAAAGAGAAAAATTTTTAATTGAAATGATGAATCTTCAACCAACAAAAATTAATGTTTAACAAAAGAGTTTAACTTTCAACTCACAAAATGAAATTTGTATTCCAAAAAAGATGAATTCTAAACGAAAAATCAAGTAGTTGTTATCCCAAACAAAAAAAAATAAATTTTTAATCAGAAACAGTTGAATTTATCGAAAAAAATCTACTTTTCGAAATGAGTTTAATTTTCAACTTAAAAAGATTGTTCAGTCGTCAGGAGAGAGAAAAAATTGCAAACAAGCTGTTGAATTTTCAAGTAAAGAGATGAACAATTCAATTTTCAACTAAAAACGATCAATTATCAAATCGATATTAATTAGTAATAAATGAAAAAAACAATGAAACCTTGGCAAGGTAATTATTAATACATAAAAGGCAAAATCTCGCCAAGTTTTCTTAATTTTTTTTTTCTTCCAATATATTTTGAAGGCTTCTATCTTGAGAAATAATCGATGAATCAAACTTTGATATAAATTGGCAATACAGTTTCATTTTCATTTCATTTTATTTCAGATCAATTTTCACTTTAAAAATTTTAATAAACTAAATTAAAATTCTCGCGCTTCGAAGTATGTGGGGGAAACCACCCTACAGTAGATAGCAAAAAATTCAACAGCGTTTTAACTGCATCAGTTTCCAAAAATAAATAAAGGTTACCGATTTTAAATAAAGCTTACATATTGAATTGAGTATTTCTATAGAAAAAAATATCATTAAATTAATCAATTAGCTACATTAAACATTTTTATTAGACTTGGTCATGATAAAATACTCAATTCTCGATAATTATAATTTATCATTAGTATACTTACAATTAAAGTCAGTTTATTGAGGAAATAATAGTTTAAACCATGATTATTTTACAAAACTCACAAAAGTTTAAATTATTGACATTTTTTTACCTCTGATATTCCGTGAGATTGGTACGATTGGTACGAGATGTTTAATCTTCATTCCATTTAACCTGACTTGCGATCACAGAAAAGAGCAGAATTTTGACATACCTTAATCCCAAAAATGATATCTTTTCCGAAGGATTCCTTAAAACACAACTAAACATTATGTGATTTTTCATAAATAATAATGTACACTATTTGCTTGGTTTATTATGTACAATATCTTAAATTTAAAAACGTCACGAATAAAAATAAACAAACAAACACAACCTTCAACTTAAGACAACTGCGAGACAGTCGCAGAGCTGCCAATTTTGATTTTTGACATTTTTCGTAATTTTACGATTATCTACTTTTGGTTATCTACTGTTAGAAAATGTAATGTCCGATAAAAAGTCCTTAAATATTTATAAATATTAAAGAAACAACTCTTTGTATCAATAAATATTGTTCATCAAACTTCAAGCTTTGATTCTAATGTATGAACATACCATAAAAATGTTTCATTAAGTTAAAAAGTATGCATAAAGAAGAGACGAAAATTTTTTTTAGGTTAAAAATTAATTTTTTGCTCTCACACGTTAATTAATTATAAAAATTCAATGAAACTTCGTCAGAACATACAGCATCCTTGCTGAAATGTTATACTAATAAAAGTAAAAAACTTTTTTTGTCAATTTTCCAGTTAATTAAGATTATCTACTGTAAATCATTATCTACTGTAGGGTGGTTTCCCCTAGATACTTTTATTTTAACTTCTCCGGAGTTTAACAATACGATGGTTCAAAAAAAAGCTTTTTTGAAGACAAAAGAGGTGTTAATTCTGTTTAAAATTTCGGTTAAATAATCATTTTTTTCGCTTAAGAAAACCGAATCTGATGATTATAAGTGCTGCCTCAAAAGTGATAAGTTTGAAACATGAAAAAAGACTTAAAAATCATCGATACAATGATTTCATGACAACCCCATTTTGTTTTACTTTGAACAAATCATTAAAATTGTAATAAAAATCTCATTTTATTTTCTATCAATGATTTTATACAATAATGATAATTTTAATATTTTAATTTCTGAGGACGCTGATTTCACGACTTCGCATTTTGGCCGCACTGAAAAAATAGATGGTGTATTGCAGCACAGCGGATCCCAATACCGTTCTAGTTTTAAATATTGCATTGATCATACACAATTATTATTAATATAACTATATAAATTCAGAATACCAATGATTTAAGCATTATCGTTTCTCAATTAAAACTGAAAAACCAACAGAAAGTATTTACAAAATTATTAAATTATGTTTCCAGCAATTCATTGCTACTCATTGAATTAGTAAGGGTATTCTACTAATCTGCTTAGAAGTGCCGACTTACTAATTCAATTATTACTGATATAATAGTCAGATACAATGCTACTAATTGCATTAGTAAAATTTCTACTAATTCGGATTTAGAGAGTGGGTGACGTATTAAAAATTAGCCTTAAATTTTAAAAGTCATATGGGCATTCAGAATATGGATAAAATTTTTTTTTTTTAACGATAGCAAGCTCATTAAGTTCTGCTTGGAATGAGCCCTGGTCAAGGTCATTATCCTCATGGGTATTAGATTATCACACGAGAAAAACAAAAATAAAATCCTGATTTTACAGGGAATTTTGTAATTCAACTTCAACACTTGGCTGGAGCTAGAAAAATGAATTTATTTATTTTACCTTTTATTTGAGCCAGTAAGGATTGGGAAATCTTTGAAGGATTCATGAAATAATAATCCTTATATGCAAACATGCTGAATTTAAAATACATTTAATTAACCACGTTGGACGCAGCGGCCGAGTATTTTAAATTCAGCATGCTCGCACATAAAAATGATTACTTCATGAATCCGTGAAGATTTTTGAATGTTTAATTGTTTGAATAAGAGGTAAAATCATAAGGATCAGTGTTCAGAAATATCAAGTTAAAAATAAATTTCCCTAGCTTCTGCCAAGAGTTGAAGTCAAAGAACAAATTTGGATTTTATGTTTGTCTTTCTCAAGTGATAATGTAATGCCTACAAACCCAAATTACTTCAACTAAGATTCATTTCACGCAGAATTTAATAAAATTTCCAACAAATTAAAGAAAAATGTTTTTCTTCATATTCAGGATGGAACTTGTCAAAGTGAAGAGTAATTCGTTAGTCGATAGCGTATAAATAAACACACAATATTTGTTGTACTTATTACGAATGTCCCTGTATGAAGAGCAGTACATTGTCAAAAATTGCGAAAATAAAGCGAAAGCGAGCAAATTCCTGAATAAAAATTTAATTCTTAAAGATTATACTTACCAACAGAATTGAAGAAAATCATAAAGGTCAAGAGGAGAGTACCAAAAACGCGCTTCATTTTTTCAAATGAAAGAGACAGTCTGGAAGATTATTTGCGATCATATACTCTATTCCCCACCTTTTCATCATTGTTTAAGACAATGCCCAAGAAATTGGTGGTGGAGAATCATATACGGTACAGGAAATTTTACATTAGCATTTGTAATGTAAGTTCTTGTAATATCACAAACATTTTTTAATGTCTTTACATAAACATATGCGGAAAGACTAATGAAAGAACAAATGAAAACTAATGAAAACAAAGGACTAATGAAAAGTTACGAAATTTATTGATATAATTGCCAAATGGCAATAAATAATAATTAAGAATCTTTTTATATTTATATTTATAATATATTTGTATTGAATAATATTCAACATGTGTCTACATTGAAGACTCTGTGAAGAAGAAGACATCTAGACTGTCTAGTCTAGAAGATCTGACCTAACCCGGATCTGGTCATTTCTGAAATGTTACAGGGTGTCTAAAATAATTAAAAACAAGAAATTCTTACTATCAAAACAAGAATTTTGTTCTTGTCACATTAAAATTATGTCCTGGCCCATGCTTAGGGCTAAGAAGCAAGCCAAGAACAGAACATTCTAATTTCTGTATTTGAAAGTACATTTTTTTAACAAACAAAAACATGAAAAAATACAATTGTGCAACAAAATTTTACAAGAAGGCTTCAAAAAAGTATGTTCTTAAAAAACTGGTTTTAAAAACAAATACTCAAGAAAATAAATTTGTGTTTTCAAATAACATTGTAAAATGGCTCGTTAGAGACATATATGACAATCGAAAAAAAACGGAGGAATCATTAACATTTGTTTATCATTAATATTTCTAAGAATTGATTGCACCTTTAAAATATTCAAGAAAATATTTTTTTAAATCTGCATTAACGTCTCAATCCAACAATCTTTAAAGTTTATTAGACTGTTCATCGATTTAAAATATGTGACGAAAATAAAATCAAGAAAGCTTCGATTTCAATCTATAATAAAAACCTTAGAATCCCAAGAAAAAGTCGATTAATTTTTTTAATTTAATAAATCATAAAAATCATAGAAGCCTTAAGAATATATTGAAAGGTAAAAAATTATTAATTATTTAATTTTTTTTGGTTTCAGTACATTCTTTTGAAGCTTCTAAAATATGTGAGGGCACACATTGTAGATATCATGAAGGTGAATGATGTAAGATCAAATAGATTGGCTTCCTATTACTGTAAATACAATAAAAACTCAATCTATTTCTTCTTACCTCAATTTTCAACGAAATTGGTGAACCTTGAAGCAAGAAAATTATTTTTTAACGAAGAAGTTCAACCAATTATTTGAGTTTTCAACCCGAAACGATTGAAACCCTATTGAAGCATTGAAGCAATTAGTATTAGCCAAGCTGAAAAAAAAATTTTTTCTTCCAGTTAATTCTTTTAAAACTTATAAAATATATTTGAGACTGAGAGTACACATTAAAGATATAATTATCAAGGTAAATGAAGGAAGATAAAATTGATCGACTTCGTATTATTGTTATAACAATACCAAGGCAATCCATTTTATCTTATCTCATCCACCTTCATAAGATTTTTTAATGTGTGTTCTCACATATTTGAGAAGCTTCAAAAGGATTTTCCGAATAAAAAAAAAATGATAAAACCTTGGTAAGATAATTATTAATACATAAAAGGTAAAATCTCGCCAAGTTTTCATAATTTGTTTTCCTTCCAATATATTTTGAAGGTTTCTATCTTGAGAAATAATCGATGAATCAAACTTTGATATAAATTGACACTAGTTTCATCTAAACAACTACTTTTTAAATTGTTGGACTTATCATGCCAAAAAATCATACATTTTTTGTGTTTTGCATCTATTTCGTTAAAAACAAAAAGTTGATTAAAAGTTAATCTACTTTAGTTGAGAATTTAACTATGTTGTGGACAATTCGTCTTTTTTACTTAAATTAACAACAAGTTTTGTATGTAAAATAGAAATATTTCTTGGTTAAAATATCAACTTTTCTATTTTTCTTTAAGAATTAATCTTGTTTGATTGAAATTTTAACGAACTGGTTGAACTTCTTTGTTAAAAATTAATTTTTTGTTTGGTTCCAGGTTCGTTATTTCAGTTAAAATCTTAATTATTTTCTTGAAACTTTAATTAGGTTCTTAAAAATCCAACTATTTTGTTCAAAAGGCATCCTTTTTTTCGAAAATATAACTGTTTTGTTGAACAATGGTATTTTTGAATAGAAAATTTTTCCTTTTTGTTTGCTAATTTATCTGTCCTCTAAAAAATTCGTATTCTTGGCTTGAAAATTCAACTATTTGATTCCAAATGCAACTAATTTTAGTCAACATTTGTTCTTTTTCGCTTAAGAATTCGATCATTTGGTTAAAAATTCATCTTTGTTTCCGAAAATTCAAACTACTGCTTGGTTAAAAATTAATGTGTTTTAATTAATAATTTACCTACTTTGTTAAAAATTTCTCTTTCTCGGTTAAATGGAACTGTTTTTTAAATTTTCAAATTAAAATTGTTCTGCTTGAAACATCAACTAATATATTTTTCTACTAATATTCAACTAATATCTACTAATATTTTTTGACTGAAAATTTAACAAAGTGGTTGAAACTTTTCGTTAAAAAATAAATTTTCTGGTTCAAGATTTAGGAATTAGAAACAAAGAAAAAAATTAATACGTTAATGTGGGATTTTATATCGTAAAAATATATTCCTAACAGATATACTGAAATACTGAATTTTGAATTTTCGACCATTTTCTTCCATTTTTTGAAAATTTGAATTTGACGAACCTTCTGTTTTTAATGTGTATAATTTAAAATGATATAGTTTTGAATGATTTTTTACATTGTTCAATTTTGAAGATTTTTAAATGAAACCTCTTCAATTTTGAAAATGTATAATTAGCAATTCTTAAGTTTAGATGATTTTCGAAATCAAAAGTAAATTTTTTAATTTGCAATCTTTCAAACTTGAGAAATTTCTAATCTAAATCACTAAATTACAGCAATTTCTATTTGTAACTTGTCAAAATGAAAAACCCTTCAATTTTATAGATTAAAAATTCAAATTTCTGCAATTTTGAAGTGCATTTTTTTGGAAAAGTTACATTTTGAAGATTTGCAATCAAATTTGGATGATTTTGGAAATCAAAAATCAATTTTTCGATTCTTAATCTTCCAAATGGAATAATTTCGAATGTAAAGCATCAAAATCACAGAATTTTTAATTGTAAAACTTGCATAATTTTTAATTGTAAATTATAAAAGTTAAAAAGTCTTCATTTTAATTATTTAAAGTTCTATGTTCTACAGTTTTGAAAACTTCCAATTGAAAATTTTTAAATTTCGAAAATATAATATTTCAAATTATACAATTTTGTAGATTCAGATTTTAAATGTATGAAATTTGAATAATAACAACTGAAAACTCTTTAATATTCAATGTAATGAATAGAAAATGATGCAATTTTGCCGAATTATAAAATATCCGAACTAGAAAATTCTTGACTTTAAACCACTAATTTTTTTTTTTTAATATGATGATTATAGTTATTATGAATTAAAACAATAATTTTAAAAACTTTGAACGTTACAAATAATTTTTTTTAATATTGCATTATTGTACTTTTGAGAAATAAATTAAATTTCTTAAAAAATTGTTTAATTGTTTAACTGTTTAATTGTTTATTATTCGGGAATTTTTAAATTCGGTAATATTATAAACTGTTGGGAATTTTATTATTCGAAAATTTTCGATTCGGTAATCTAATAAACTGTTCGGGAATTTTGTTATTCGGGAATTTTCCAATTCGGAAATTTCATTTGTGGGGATTTTTCAGTCTTCGGGACCAACCGAATCAGAAATTTTCTTCTAATTTTACCAGTTTCGTTCTCGAGAGACCTCAGAATATTCTCTGAATTATAAAAAAAGGAATACAATTACAATAAAAAGCTAATGCTTCTGTAAAACTAATAATCCGAAAATAATTTTGAAAATCGAAAAGAGAACTCTGCTGAAAGCTAGCACATGAGGACCCTGAATATTTATAATTAATTTTGAGTCCAATGATCCATTGTAAATTAAAGAGTCTGGAAAATTTTCATTTTTCTTGTCTTTGATAAAACAATCAGAACGCAATGTCTTTAAATTGAGTGATGCTATGACACGTTCAAAATTTCGTAATGTGACCTTCTTATTATTTCAATAGAGTTAAGACTGTAATACCATCGCGTTATTTTATAAAACTTTTCTATTTTTCACGTTATCCATTTTAAAAACCTTTTCTTATTTATTATATACAGTCCTAAAAAAATTTATTTATTTGCATCAAGTTTCGATTTTTGCATATCAATTACGATAAATAAATTAAAAACAAGGAGTTCTATCAAAAAATGGTTTAAAGAAATGTTGTAGGAATTTTCAAATGCTTAAATTCCTCCAAAAACTTTTCCTCATATTTTGCATCGTTTGGCTCAAAATTTGAGTTTCCGACTTTTTTCATAGAATTTTTAACAAATAAAGCCAAAATCACGAGTCCTATCAAAAAATGGTTTGAATAAATTTTTTGGGACTTTCTCAAAGCTGCAATTCCTTGTTGAAATTTTTTTCCTTATCTTACGCCGTTGGGTTCGCAATTTGAATTTTCAATTTTCTGCATATTACTTTCGATTAATAAAACCAAAATGATAAATCATATTGAAAAATGGTTCAAAGCAATCTCCTCCAGGCAATCAATTCCATATGTATTCAAGCTGATCCTTATTCAACGGAAATTTTCTTTTACAAAATTTGCTAAATGACTGCAATTTTTAATGGAAAGTAAGGAAAATATATAATCCAAAAAAATTTGAAAATCGAAAACAGAACTCTGTTGAAAAGTAGCGCATGAGTATCTTTAATATGCACAATTAATTAATTAATATATTGATCATATTGATAAAGATTGTGAAAAATTCTCATTTTTCTTAACTTTTTTCAAACAATCAGATGGCACTGTACTGAAAAAAGAAACATAGTTGGTTACGTGTACAATTTCACAATCTGGCCTCCTGATTGTTTCAACAGAGTTTAAAATGTTACACCATCTCGTCGTTTTACTAAACTTTTCTATTTTACATGTTTTCCATGTTTATAACTATCTTAAAGTTATTATATGCAGTTTTAAATACTTTTCTTTTCACTAAGCAATTAGCATTTCACTATTAAATTAGGATATATCTTAGCTGCTCGAATTAGTTATTTTCTACTACACTTTAGTGACTCACTATTCGCTATTAATTAAAATTTACCATTTTTCTTTCAGATAGAACAAATTCTGAAAAATTAAATATATAATTCTTTAAGCACACAAGTTGACACTCATCCCTCTCGTGTCTGATTTAAAAAATAGGTTTTTTTTTGAAAATTTGTTATGAATCTCTTCAAAAAAAAAATATTTTACTGTCGTGACATGTTCTCATACGGCGAGCCATTATTTACTCGCAGCCGTATAAACAATATTTTTTAAATAAATTTCAGCTTACGTACAATCCACATATTTTAAGTTATCAAAAACTGTGTTGTTGTAATGATTAGCGGTATTTGAAAAATATTTAATTCAATGCCCATTGTGCTAAAACCTATGAATGTAACAAATCCGGTCGAATCTCACTCAGGTGATTTCAACAAGCTTTCTTTTTTGAAGTACTGTTACCTAATTATAAATAAATTGTAAAACTTTTATAAATAAACACAATTTTAACATGAAACATAACAAAAAAAATTTAATAAATTATTAATGAATTAATTATTTTCAAACTTACATAACAAAGGCAATTCATAACCAATTGGTTGACCTGGATGATTGTTTATTCACAAATGGAAAGTCTAGAAGCTTTTTTCTTAAAAATCGGAATTTCTTAAGAACAATTCACGGAGAAAAGTTTTAATTCGATCAGAACATTTTTGTTTGCCTTCAAGCGATCTAATCTTGGTATAGATAATTTACATCTTTTATATTTTTTATAACAATAAATCTGTGCTACAGCTGTGCAAATCCATCAATTTTGTTAAAAAATTTGGTTCCAACAAAAAATGACAACGATTTCTAAACAATAATCAATATATTTGTACTCCGGGAACTTTTTCTAACCTGTCGAACAAAAGGTATTTCGGGGACCAATTTTAATGTCGATTTTTCATCAAATTTTTCTGTTTTAGGTTTCGTCAAAGTTTTAAATTATGCAAATTATCTAAATTGAATATCAATTATTGAATTATAAATTTTTTTATTATAATTATAAATAATATAAATAATAAATAAGAACAATGTTAATTATAATTTGAGCTGACAGAATCGCGCATGATTTAGGCCAAAGAAATATTTCTTTGAGACAGTGGGATATTTTTTTCTTCAAATATTTAATAGTTTGATGTGGGAAATAGTTTCTTGAGCCTATAAAACATTTCCTTGACTTTAAAATAATTTTTTTCCCATCAATTCGCATTTTCTCAGTTCAAGGAAATATTCATTTCCATTCATGGCACATTTATTTTGAATAATAAATCATTCATTTTTTTTTTAAATTTCTTTTTCTTTTAATTAACAATTATTTGATACATTTTTCATTATTTTAGTTAAAAAATACATCTCGTTTGATGAAAATTTAACTATTTTGTTAAAGACTGAACTAGTTTGTTGAAAATTTCTTCGCTTGTTTGAGAATTAACTTTTTCAACTAAAAATGTAACTATTCAATTTTTGGTTGGAAATTCAGCAATTCGGTTGCAAATTCATGTATTTTGAAAAAAAAATTATATTTTTGGCTAGAAAATTATTCATCTTGGTTGAAAATTATTCCTCTTTCAATAAAATTTCTGCTATTTAGTTGGAAATTTAATTACTTTTTTGAAAAAACAACTATTTTGTTGGACATCTTTTTTTCAAAAATTAAAGTACTACTTGGTTAAAGTTAAACTATTTTAAATAAATAATCAAACTATTTCGTTAAAAAATTCATTGCTTTTCTTGAAGAATTATGTCTGGTTGAAAGTCATCTCGGTGGTTGAAAATTTAGGTATTTTTAACTTTTTAACTTTTGAGCAATTCAACTTTTTAACTTTTACTTTTAACAACTTTTGTTGAAAATTTGTGTTTTTTCGTGAGAATTGATATTCTAATTCGAAATTTATATCTTTTTTATAGTTGAAAATAAAACGATTTGGCTTACAATTTATGATTTTTTGTTAAAATTTCAACTATTTGTTTGAAACTTTAATTACTTGATTGCAAATGAAACTCCTTGGTTAAAAAATGATCTTTTGGGTCGAATTCGTAGGTAAAAATTAAACTATTTTGTTGAGAATTTATTTGTGTGGTTGAAAACTCATTTTTTCAAATCAAAATTCAACTATTCCGTTTTTGGTCGAAAATCGATATTTTTTATTGAAAAATGGTACTTGCTAGTTGGAAATTTAATAATTTGGTTGAAAATACATATATTTTGTTAAAAATTAGTTTTTTTGTAAAATCTTAATCTTCTTGATTGAAAATTCATCTTTTGGGTTAAATGGTGGTTAAAGCTTAAACCATTTTGTTAAAACTTCGTTTGTGTCGTTAGAAACTAATTTTTTTAAACCAAAATTTAAGTATTCCGTTTTTGGTTAAATTTGTTATTTTTTATTAAAAATGATCCTTTCTATAGAAAATACATCGATTTTGTTAGATATCCTAATTTCGGAAATTCAAATACTTGGTTGCAGTTGAACTGCTTTGTTAAAAATTCATTTTTTTGGTTGAAGATTCATCCCTTTGGTTGAAAATGGTTTTTTTAAATTAGTCTTCTTTGGATACAAAATTATATTTTGGGTTGAATGTTCAACTCTTTTGTTGATAACTGATTTTTTTAAGACTCATGAATTTAGTTGAAAATCAACTATTTCATTGACCCTTTTTGGCAAAATATGCAACTTTTTGATTGAAAATTATTCTGTTTTGGTTGAGGATTCAACTATTTTCTGGAAAATTCTTACTTTTTGGATAAATTCAACTGTTTTTTATTTCAAGTTAAAATCGATTTTAGTTACAATATCAACTGTTACATGTTTTTTTTTCATTCATCTTTTTTGGTTGAATAATTAACTACTTGGATTAAAATTGAACTACTTTTTGAAAAAATAATTTTTTATTTGTTAAAAATTCATCATTTTAGTTGAAAATTCAACCATTTGGTTGTGAATATGTGTATTTTGTTGTAAATTCTACTTTTTTTGTAAAATATTAATCAGCTTGCCGAAAATTTTTAATAATTAGTTGAAAGTTGGACTAGTTTGTTAAAAATTGATATTCTTGGTTAAAGATCCATATCTTTTATTAAAAATTTAACTTTTTTGTTGAAAAATCGTATTTTTGGATGGGAAATTCTATTATTTTGGTAGAAACCTCCATTACTTGATTAAAAATTATTTTTTTGGTTGAAAATTCATATTTTTAGGTAGAAAACTCAACTGTCATCTACGTAATTATTTGGAGCTGTGTCATTTAAGGGTTTTAAAATTCGTCATTTTTACAACAATTAAAAAATTTTTTTTTTATTGGTACAGTCAATAAATACTTCATTAAAGTTGTTGTCATAATTATTACTGATTTTTTCTTGTTTTTATAATTTTACATGTTTTCTAGTATTAATGCTATCGTTTTTGATATATATGTTATATTGCTATTAAATTTCTATGAGGAAAAAGATGACTAGAATCAAAAAAATGCAGTACTCAATAAGTCCTATAAAATATTTATTTGGTTGAATAAAATATTTCTTGTTTCAAGATATAATTTTTTTCAAGAAAATCATTATTTCTTAAATACAACAAAAATTTTCTTCAATGGAAGAAATATTTTATTGGACGTATTCAGTTCTACATTTCTTTTATTTAAGTAATCTTTCTTCGAAGTATTATTAAACATTGCTATTCAAGTAATTATTGATTGCTTTGTTTTTGAAATTACAGGTGCAAATTTTCATTTGCTTATGTCACTCTGGCTATTATTATCTTTATTACAAAAAAAATTAAAGTTGCAAAATACCTTCAACATACGAATAACATAAATAATGTACACATGTAATTATTATTATTATTATATTTATTCCATCAAGCAATATCCCTTTTGGGGTAACGGCCCATTCATATACCATGTGAACTTTTTTTTAATGGTATTTATAGAGGTGGCGCGAACCCCATAAAGTTTAATACGTATTTCCCATAAAAAAAGAGAATTTTTTGTAAATTTTATTCGGAATTGTCAATATTAGGTAAGTCGAGGTGATACTCAACATTTGTCTTGAAAATTAGCTATAAAATACAAAAGACTAATTAGTTAAAGTAGTAATAAGTTTCTGCATAAGTCTAAGGTCCCAAAGAACCCGATAATCCGAAAATTGTGTTTTGCGACTTTTGGTGTTAATTGTAATTTTTGAGGGCTTTTAAATAAAAAATGTTTCTCGTGCATAAAATATTAGTTTCTACTAATTATCAGATGTTTACATAATTTGTTTAAACAATTTATTATGCGTTTCACCCATTTTCTCTTAGAATATACATGTTTTCTACTTTTCTGTTAGATCGAAGCAGTAATCAATTAAATTAAACTACAATAATTGTTTCAACGATTTATTATTATTTTTAATAATATTCTCTTAGAATAATGCTAGAAAGTTGCAGATTTTTCTAAAATTTTCCACTTTTGGCCCACTTTCAAATTAAAATAAGGTAATAAGTAATAAAAGTTGACAAATATGATTGTTATACAATTGATTACTTTTTAAATAATATTCTCCTTGAATAATGTTAGAAAGCTGAGATTCAATTTAAAAATTTCAATTTTTCATTGGCTTTCAAGTTAAGAACAAATAGTAAATATTATTACAATTATATTAATTTAAACAAAAAAACTCTCAGTAACTACTTTAGGGAAAATTCACATTTATAATATAATCCATGTGGAAAATTTGAAGAATATTTGAAATATCTGTTTTATTTCATAAAAATATATTTACAAGAAAGAAAGATTGATCAATAAATTATATTTTTTATTGTTGATATGTTATTTCTTCATACCGAACAAGCCAAAAAAAATGTTAAAAATTTTAGAAAAAAAGCGCAACTTTCTAGCAATGATATAAGGGAAGATAATTATAAAACATAATGAATTGTTACAACAATCATGTTTGTTAAATTGCATTAATTATTTCCTCACTAGGTGAAAAGTTGACAAAAAGTGGAAGATTTCATTCAAAAAACCGCAAGTATCTAGCATTACTATAGGAGAAGATTTAGTTATAAACAATAATAATTGATTTAAACAATCATGTTTGTTAAATTTAATTAATTTTTACATGTTCGAGGTGTAGCAAAGATAAAAAGTGAAACATTTCAGAAAAAAACAGCAACTTCCTAGCATTACTTAAAGGAAATATTATTTGAATAAAAAATTGTTTCAACAATTACGTTTGTTAACTTAAAAAAATACTTTAAATAAAAAGTGGACTAAAAGTAAAAGATTTAAGACAAAATTGCAACTTTCTAGCATAATTCTAAGGGAATATTATTATAAATAATGAATTGTTTAAACAATTATTTCTGTTAAATTTGAGTGATTATTGCCTCGCTGTGACTGAAAAGTTAAAAATTAGTTTAAAAATTTGGAAAACCAGTGACTAATTAACTGTATTCTGAAGGAAATTGCTAAAAACAATGGTAAATTGTTTTAAAAATGTATGCAAACATGATCAATAAAATTTAACTATTTTGTTGAAAATTCATATTTTTTGGTTAAATTCAACTTCAAATTAAAATCATCGTTTTTTCCCATGTCAATTTTTTAATTAGGAACTTTGTGATAATTTTGGCGAAATTCATAATTTTTTGATTAATCTTATGATTAGTTTGAACAAATTTAATAAACAAATGCATTATTCGGGCATTTGTCGACAGAAAAATTCTTTTGTTTTCAATGCCAGTCCTTTCAGTTGGAAACTTAATGTTAATTTTAGCAAGATTCATAATTAGTTGATAAATTTTATGATTTTTTCAAACAAATTTAATAAACAAATGCATTAATCAGGCATTTGTTGACAGAAATTTTTTTTTTCGATGTCAACTTTTAAAATTTGGAAGTTCATGATAATTTCAGCAAAATTCATAATTTTTTGGTCAGTTTTATGATTTTTTCGATATCACGCTTTTTAATTGGGATCTTCATAATGTGTTCAGCAACATTCATGATAAGTTGATGAATTTTATTATTTTTTAAAATAACAAACAAATGTATTTTTCGGGCATTTGTGGACGGAAAAATTCGTTTTTTACGATCTCAGACTTTTTAATTGGGAACTTAATGAAAATTGCAGCAACATTCAGTGCGGGGCACGGTGACTCTTGTAAATGATTCTCATGTTTCTTCATTTTCATATTAGTTTTTTTACGTAAAATACCTTTCTTAATTACTCAAGAAAGCTATTTTATGTGAATGAACAAATATGAAAATGAAAAACACGAGCATTATTTGCAAGAGTCACCGTGTCCGCACTGACACCATACCCCACTTTCCCCTAACAAAATTACACAAGAAGGCTTAAAAAGAAGTATGTTTTGAAAAAATCAGTTTTTCAAAAACATGTACTCAAGAAAGTCAATTTGTGTAACATAATTGCATAAATGGAGTTAAAATTTGGGAAACGTGTTTCTAAACACCATTGCAATCGGCTCATTAGGGATATTTGTATGAATATTGAAAAAAGAGGGAGAAAAAAAGAAAAGTGAAAACCAAACCACATCGTTCTATCTTCTTTATTATTTTTCCAACTTTTTCATACCACCATATATTTTTATGTTATTCTAATATTAATCAAGAATGTAGATATTAATTTGAAGTTGCTTATGAAGAAACTATTTACATTTTCTAGTCTTTAATATTTTTGAGAAACTTTTGTACATATTTTCAATTGTATAAACATTTAAAAAATATACTTCCAAATATTCAATATACAGATACTTTAAACAAATTAAATTTATGGGAAAACGACACAAGATGCAATTAAAAATTTGATAATAAATTTGTTTTTGTTTTTGATAGGATGCGAACTTTTTTTTGAAATTATAAAAACAAGATAATAATAATACGTGTGTTTCAATATTAATGCAAATTATGAGTTGTGATAATGAAATTTTATTGAATTAATACATTTGTTAGGATTTTTTAGAAGAAAGAAAATTTGATGTCGTCATTTTTTTTCTGAATTTTCTTCTGATAGGAATGATTAAAAACTTTAAATCGTAGTCATAGGGGTAAAAAATCGGGGTTTCCTTGTTTCTGAGTTCAAACAATTTTTAAAAGGCAATGAACTTCGATGTTGGAAAAATATGTACATGTCCCGTCTTAGTCAACCCGGTATCCTAAGATTGGCCCCTTTATAAAATAAAAAAAGCTATGTAATTAAACATTAGATGTTGATAAATTTTATTTTTAGCGTACTTTTAATACATATTCTTCACATTTATGACATGTCAATTATGCAAAATACATTATAAAACGTAAAATAAGCGTTAAATAAGGTCTAACAGAAAATAAGTGAAAAAAAAGTTCAAGGACTAATTATTTATGAAAAGTTGTAAAATTTCAAATATTATTCATCTTAGATCAATAATTCACTGATATAAATCGAAAACGCAAGCAGCATATTTGAACGAATTTCTTATTCATGATGAATTTTTAAAATATTTTTATTAAACAGCATTAATATCAATAAAACGTAATTACTAATTGCAAAGTCTACAAAATTATGTATAAAAAAAATAACTTACTCCTTCGAATATACTTTCTTCAGTCGTTTTCACATAAATCATATTTTTTAAACACGCTGATTTCGAATTTAGATTCATTTTTATATCCTTTTTTCTTTGTGGTTGATCTGAACCAATCTATTTAAATTATTACATTTTCCAAAAAGGAAAAGAAACAATCTAAAAATTTATACATTTCGAGAATTGGTAATATTTAAAACATTCTTCATACCAAAATTTAAACAAAAGGATTTCTTCCAAGAAATTGTGCTGGAAATTATTTGGTTTGAGTTAGAAAAAACACTTAAAATATTTACAAGCAAACACTTCAGAAAGTCACCTATGGAAAAGGTTTAGTATTTATAGATAGGTTAAACTAAAATGCATTTTAAAGGAATTTTGTACTTCAACTTCAACTCTTGGCAGAAGCTAGGAAAATGAATTTATTAATTTTATATTTTACAAGAGTGATCTTTAGAATTTTACCTTTCATTTGAGCCAATAAAGATTGAAAAATCTTCAAAAGTTTCATGCATGCTCGAACATAAAATTATTATTTCATGAACCCGTGAAGACTTTCGAATCTTTAATGACTCAAATTTGAGGTTAAATCCTGAAGATCACTAGCATGTAATGGAAAATTAATACATTTATTTTCCCAGCTCCTGCCAAGAGTTGAAGTTGAACAAAATTTCTTCAAAATTGAGATTGTGTATTTGCTTTCTCAAGTGATAATATAATGCCTACAAACCCAAATGACTTCGACTACGGTTCATTTATCGCAGAATTTGATGAACTTTGCCCTGAAATAGAGAAAAATGTTTTTCTCTATACTCAGGATGGTGATATCACCTTTCAGAGTCTAGGCTAATTTTTTATAGGTCACCTGGGTAGTGACTGGTTTAGTAGTTGATAGCGTAGAAATAAACACACAATATTTTTCACCTATTCCTCGTTTTATCACACAATATCAAAACAATTAGTGGTGGGAGAATCATATACGGTACTTGCGATTTTGAATTGCAATTGGTAAGGTGACGTCTTGTACAATCGCAAAAATTTTCTATAGTGTACATGTGAGGGCGTAAGGAAGCTTTAATGATGATGAATGTAAACTGACCTATTTTGTTTATATAAATGCTATATTATTCGAAATATTAATATTTGAAAGATTGCAAAAGATTACATATATTTATCTTCAAATTTATTCATTCACTTTCTCCACATTGAAGACCCGGTGAAGGAGAAGACATCTAGACTGTCTAGTCTGGAAGGTCTTGTCTGATCCAGGACTGGTGCTGATCAGATATTTCGAAAAAGTTACGGAGTGCCATAGATGATAGAAAATCCAAAATTCACACTATCGAAACAAGAATTTAATTCTTCTCACCTAAAAATTCTAGTCTGGTCCAAGTTGGGGCTGATCAGCAAGTCAAGAACTAAAAATGAAAAGTTCTGTCTGGAAGGTCTGGCCTGGTCCAGGACTGGCGCTGATCATCTGTGATTTATACGCTTCTACTTTTTCGAAACTCACGTAGTTTTTTTACCTTTTAATTGTCACATTAATTAAAAAAAGACAACCAAAGTGAATTTTAGAAAAGCGGAAGTAGAACTTCGAAAATATATATATAACAATGAGTAGGCAATCTTTTTTTATCTCACCTCGTTCAGCTTCATGATAATTTCTAATGTGCGCTCTCACATATTCTAGAAGCTTCAACATAATGTACTGAAAAAAATGATAAAATTTTGGAAAGGCAATTATTACAAAATGAAAAAACTCTCCAAGTTTTCATAGTTTTTTTCCTGCTAATATATTTTGAAGGTTTCTTATGATTTTTCCAATTTATTGAATTAAGAAAGTTAATCGAATTTTTCTCCTGATTCTAAGGAAGCGAATGGTTCTTAATAGAGTAGGCTCAGGTTTTACTTTAAAATTTTGTAGAAAAAAAAAGTTTAAAATTTTAAATTAACATTTTTTTGTAGAATTATCAAGTATTACATTTTTAATTAAGATTTTATCTTTTCTGCATACTTTCGAAATTTTTAATTAAAAATTAAAATATTATTAAGGTTACAATATCAGCTGTTACATTTTATGTTTGAAATGAATCTTTTTCTATTAAAAATTCAACTATTTGGTTGAACTTCTTTCGTGAAAATTAATTTTTTTTCGAAATTCATCACTTTGGATGAAAACTCGACTGTTTTGTGAAAATTTTAATTTTGTTATAAATTTAACTATTATGTCAAAAATATTATCTTGTTTTAGTCAAAAATTTAACTGCTTTGTTAAACATTCGTCTTTAGGATTGAAAATTTAACTACCATATAAAAAATTCGTTTTGTCGTCTTGGAAATTTGACTCTTTGGTTCAAAATACAAACTGATTTTGGTTGAAGTTTAATCTCTTATTCAAGAACTCTAAAAATTGGTTAAAAAATCATCTTTTTAGGTTTAAAATTCACATATATGGTTGAAAATTCATTTATTTTGTTGAAAAGCCGTCTTTTTGCTTAAAAGTACAATAATTTGGTGGAAAATTCATCTTTGTAAGTTGAAAATTTCATGATTTTATTAAAAAGTTATCTTCCTTCAAAAATTCAACTGTTTTGTTAAAAATCTGTCTTTTCTGCATAGAAAATTCGATCGTCTGGATGGAAAATTCACTTTTTAGTTGAAAAGTTTCTCGCTAAGAAATCATCTTTTCTGGTTAAATTGCACATTTTGTTATTTAAAATTAAATTTTGTTCGTAAATATCAACTATTCTATTTTTTATTAGGAATTAATCTTTTTTTTATTGAAAATTCAACTACTTGGTTGAACTTCTCTGTTAAAAATTCATTTTTTTGGTTCAATATTCATAATTTTAGTTGAAAATTCAATTACTAATTATTTTAATTATTAAAAAAGGCACACTTTTTGGACGAAAATTTAACTATTTTGTTAAACATTCGTTTTTTTGTATAGAAAATTCGTCCTTTAGAATTGAAAATTTAAATTTCTTCTTAAAAAAAATCGTCTTTTTGTCTTTAAAATTCATCTTTTCAGGTTTGCAATTCAAATATTTAGTTGGAAATTCAACTCTTTTATTAAAATTTTGTCTTTTTTAATAGAAGATTCTACCTCTGGATTGGTTTGAAGTGCTACTGCTGGGTTAAAACTTAATCTGTTTTGTATGAAGATTCAACTTCTTTGCTATTTCTCTTCTTTAGTTAAATTCAAATGATTTTCATTTAAAATAAAAATGTTTTTTTCGTTGAAATGTCAACTCTTATATTTTTCGTTGAGAATTCACCTATTCAGGTAAAATTCGACTGGTTTTGATTAAACATTAAACATTTTTTTGTTTTAAATATCAAATACTATATTGTTCGTTAAGAATTAATGTTTTTGATTGAAAATTCAACTAAGTGTTTGGACTTATTAGTTGAAAATTAATTTTTTGGTCCAAGATTCAACATTTTAGATGACAGTTCAACTATTTTGTTCAAAATCGATTTTATTAGTTGAAGAACCATCTCTTTGGTTGAAAATATAAATATTTTGTTAAGAAAAATGTTCTAGTCGACGATTCAACTATTTTGTTGAAAATTTTTCTTTTTTAGTTGAATTTAAGTCAATATAAAATTTTTAATTTTACCAAGCAATAGATTATAAGGTAAAACTGTGCAAATATGTTAATTTTGTTTTTAAAAAAATTTCTTCTATTATAATTTAAGATCTAAAAATAGATGACCATTTTAACCATAGAAAAACGAATTTTTATGAAGTCTCAATTTTTTATTTCATTACAAAAGCCACAACTCAAGTTTGTTGTAATATTTAAGAAATTATTGATTTATTCTTCAATTTTTTTGAAAATAAAGTAGTTAAACTACATTTTTGATTCACAATCCTGATTTTTGTTCTTTCTTGGTTCAAAATTCGGCTATTTTCTTTCAAAATTAATGCCTTTTGGTAAAAAAAAAACTAATTTTTTGTTGTTGAAAATTCAACTGTTTTGGGAGATAATTAAAAAGATTTGGTTAAGGGTCCATTTATTTTGTTAATTTTTTTTCTTTTAATTTAGCTGTGTTTGATTTCAAATCAAAATCTTTTTTGTTAGAAATAATATTAACTGTTATATTTTACGATGAGAATTTATCTATTTCGCTTGAACATTCATGTATTTTATTAAAAGTTCAATTATTTTATTTGGTTGGAAGTAACTTTTGTGTTGAAAATTCATATTTTTGGTTCGAAAATGCAACTATTTTTTAGAGAGTTCGTGTTTTTGGCTTGTAAATGAAACAATTCAGTGTAATTTTTTTTCCATCTTGGTTCAGAATTCGGCTCTTTCGTTTAAAATTGATGTATTTCGATGAAGAATTCAATTTTTTTCAGTATTAAATTCGGATTTTTTAAATAAATTGATCTGTGATTTATTTCAAATTAAAATATTTTATGTTTTTTGTTGAAAATTCAGTTTCCATTTCGTTGAAAAGTTATGTATTTGTTTCGAACATTCATCTGTTTTGGTAATAAATTTTCTGTAAATAGTTCAGCTGTGGTTGAAAATTTAACTAT
>CAKNWT010328284.1:0-14601 GCA_932066315.1 Andricus coriarius | reverse complement strand
AAATTTTAATTGTTAAAAATAATCTTATATAAATAATACTATCATATATATAAATATATATATATACATATATATAAATAATACAATCATCATTTTAGTTTGAATATCATCTTTTAGATTGAGGATAAAAACTGATTGGTTGAAAGTTATTCTTTTGTTAAAAATGCATCCTTTTGGATCAGAATTCATCTATTTCAGTTCAAGATTCATCATTTTAGTTTAAAATTTGTTGTTTTTTTTCGTGGAAAATTAATTTTATTAACCAAATAGTTGAATTTTTAGTTCAAAATTCAACTATTTGGTTGAGAATTCATATATCTTGTTGAAAAATCGTATTTTTTAGTAGAAATTTAATCTTTTTGGTTCCAAATTCAACTATTTGGTTAAAAATTCACCTATCTTGTTTAAAATGGAATAAATTTACCATGAACTTTATGAATTCGAAAAGTTTCGAATTGAATTTAATACAGGACCAACATTAATTTGACCTAAATATGCACTGAGTTTTAAGTATAAGAATATAAAATGGAAATTTCTTTGAATTATTATTTTAATTCATTAATTTAGTAACGTAAATCTTACCATTTCATTTAGTAGAAACTGGTCAAATTACTAATTTCACAGTCATACAATGCTACTAATTGCATTAGTAAAATTTCTACTAATTCGGATTTAGAGAGAAGAATTCATGTTAAAAATGTTTTGCATATGTACAAGCAACCACAAGAATCCCTACGTATCTTTCTTTTTTAACTCAGTTTGAACCTTTTCAACTTGATTTTAATGATCAATTTATCTGATGAGGAAACTGACATATGTTTCGAAACGACATACGTTTTAATTACGGTATGAACTTGAAACAATAAAATATACTACACTGTTAGAAAAATCTGTACTAGATTTAGCATACATGTAATGGAAGCAAGAATGCACAACATGAAATTAAATTTAGTATACCAGCGTACAGTAAATTTCGTATATGCATATACTGAATTCAGTATACATGTATATGAAATTTGGTATACACATCATATACTAAATTCAGTATACGCGTTCCGTTTCGCATGGGTTCCGCCTTCATCATCTGTAAACATGATCAAATGAAAAATGAAATTAAAGAACAAAGTTTTAATTTTCAAATAATCATATACTTAATCTACATTTACGCAGATCCTCGCAGAAAGAAGCCGAACCTTTTAGAATTACAAAGAACTCAAACAAATGCCATCGTCCACGTTGCCCAACTCGCGTAAATCAAAAAGCGCCTGCGCAGCTGAATATAGTAAACACATATATGAATTTTACTATACAGAAACTAGGAAATTCATATGCGTGAAAGAAACTTACTGTATACTTAATAAATTTGGTATACATATAACTTCATAAAAGAAATGTAGTATACGTGAGTATACTAAAATTACAAAGTGTAATGAATTTAGTAAACACATAGGAAATTTTATATGCCCATGTATACTAAAACTGCAAACATTTCTAATAGTGTATTTTTATCTTGAAGTAGTCGTTTTGACTTTTGTCACCACTTTCATCAATTTGTTTCTATTGTAACAATAACGTATCTCCTGATAGATTTCTGCGCAGAAACATTGTTTCATCAGTCGCTGGATAATAGTCTCGAAAACAGTATCGAGCTAATCGACTCGATCAGTTCAGTTAGCTCGCACCCTTTCACTCTTATCTTGAGAAATCAACGTAGGGTCTTCCGTGGCATTTGCATAAATTCAATTAGTTGCTCTCGTTTGAATTATTCAAAACGCAACTCGAGATATCGGCCTCCTCAACGTCATTCGTGGGTCCCATCAAGAAAGGCGAGCGAAGGGGCTAAAATGGGAATATGGTACATGATGGAGCAACTGCAAGGGAGTGACGCGAGATTTCTACTAAATGCAAACTGCCTCCCAAGATCAGATTATATTGTTATACAATATTTCATGCCACATCACGCCCTTATGGTTCCTCTCTTCACTCTGCGCTAGCTGGAAACATAGGAATCATTGTAGCTGAAATGAAAATAGAGACCTACTCAACTACTCCTACTATTATGTAAATAATGATATCTTTACTAAAAATTGTATATGAAGTCATATGAGTAAGGGACAGTTGATAAACTATGATACTAATTTTGGGACGTTTTTGGCCCTCCGGCCCCCGAAAGTAATGTAGCCGTTAAATACAAACACGTATTTCATGTTTGTTTGTTTGAACACATATTTCTCTTATTTTAACTCTTCTTGTGCAATATTTTTGCACAATTTGGTTTTTTAAAGTTTATGTTGGTTTCAAAAATCTGCTTTCAAGTATTTCATGTTTATTCTGCGTTTTTTCACGTTTCTACACTGTTAGAAGTAAGTTCATGAAATTTCATGAAAATGTTAGTAAAGCTTTTTACACTACGGTTAGTGAAAAACTCATTGAAATTTCATGCAACACTGAAATTTAAATAGCCGTATTGAAATTACAATGCAAGTTTTGAAACTATTTTAAGAGATAGTGCATTGAAGTTTTTGTAAATGTTCCTGAATATCCTGTGGATATTCAATGTAAATAGTGCAACTTTTTTAAGAACAGTTCTGTGAAATTACTTCTTTCGAAATGACAAAGTAAAACAATTTTGTACATGTAATTGCAACAAAGTTTATTAATCGAAAGAAAAATATATCACATACAAAGCTTCTAACTTCAATTCCATTAATTAATTTTAAAATTTGTTTATATTTTCATTTAGGTTTATTAAATGTAATAAAATATGTTATTTCATTTTCGATGCATGTTCATAAAATTTATCGTAAATCTCAGTCAAATTTATTTAGCCAACTATAATATTTTATGTACAAGCAATTGAAACAGGTTTCAGAGTCACTTTTATGAAATCTCAATAACTTTTGCTTCAAAATTAAGTTTCGTGTCACTGAAAATTAATGAATATGGTCTCAAATAAATTTTCAAAGCCAAATTTATGAAATTTTAGTGCCATAAGTCAGTTTATTTGCCTAAAATGCTCCTAAAACAGAAGAAAGAGGGTAATTTCTTACAAAAATAAAAAATGCATGGCAAAATAATTTTTTTTTAAATAAAATTAATGTAGATGCCAAAATATACAAATGTTACTCAAATAGGCAAATTTTCGACAAGAACAAAATTTATTTATAAATAAGCAGTTGCATTAATAACCAAATAGTTTAACTTTCAAGTAGAAGAGTAGAATTTTCAATAAAATAGTTGCAGCTTGAACCAAATGGAACAATTTTTTACAAGAAAGTACAACGTTTCTACAAATATAATTTTTTTCAAACGTGTACTTTCTTGCAAAAAAATGTACACAATTTAACAAACAAAGACAATTAAATACAAATAGATCATTTCTTCTAGTATTTTCATGCAGAAGAGTAAAAAAGTTAACAATAAAGTACAAGTTTCTACAAATCAAAAATTCGTATAACTTTTTATTAATAAAATTTGTTATTTGTTGTAAAAATCTACAAGATTTTGCACAAATTTTAACAAAAAAGATAAACGTTTACAAACTCAGTAGTTAAACAAAATGTAAGCGTTCGATTAAATCTTTAAAAACCATTCCTAATTCAAAAATGATTTGAAAAATTGAACCCTCTTATTTAATTACAAATCATATTCAAACATTGTTTCAATCTAAAATATTTCATTTGTAACACATTTAATTCAAAATTTTTTAATTAGGGAAAACATTTTTCTGAATATTTAGCAATATTTTACTTTTTATTTAAAATCAGCAATTATAAATCAAATATTAATTACAATTTTATTAGTTTGATGTAACAAATGTTCAATATGTAAGTGAAGCTATTGAATTTTGATACATAAATAACAATTGAAAAACTGATCAATTTGGGAAAAATTTGAGCTAGTTTAAGAGATATTTACAAGTTTTGAGAAGATCTAAAATTAATTTAAAACTGGAAAAGGTTTTGAAAATTAAAAAACGAAATTTAGATTTTTGAAGGTTTCGAAATAAAATTTTGAAGCTTTTTAAGGATCTTTAAGGGTTTTAAGTAAATAAAGAAAATTCTTAAGTTTCATGGGAAAATTTGAAATTCTTTTTATTTTGAAAAATTAAATTTAAGAGAATATTTCCAAAGATTACCAATTTTCGAAAAATAATAAATGACAATTGAACAATTATCAAATTGAAAAATAATCGAGTAAGTTTAAAATATATGTAGAAGTTTTCAAAACATTCAAAAATAATTTAAGACGCCAAACGATTTTAAAATATTTAAAACACAAGCTTTTACTTGAAAAATTTATTTAAAAAGAATATTTAATAAATTTCCAAAATTATTAAAAAAGAATGTGGATGATTTTAATGTAACTTTTTGACTTTTGCAGGATTTTCAAGAAAAATTAGGAAAAATTTTAGTTATTTTATGAAAACAAATTTAAAAAAAATATTTGATAAGATTTCAAAACAACTTTTAGTATGTAAATTAATGTTCCTTGCTTGAAATTGCTTAACATTGTATAATTTAACAAATTAAAAAAAATTTGTATTTTTTGTATTTTTTGTATTTCTGTAATATTGGTTGTAACTTATTGTATTTATTTGTAGATTCCTGTGAAAATATTTTATGTTCTCTGCAATTTTTAGTAAACATTTTTCCACGAGGGATAATTTAATTTTCAACTTTAAAAAAAAGGCTAAATTGTCAACCAAGAAAGATACATTTGCAAAAAAAAAAATTAATTTTTAACAAATTAGTTAATTTTTCAACTAAAGAGACAAATTTTCAACAAAATGCATGAATTTAAAACCAATAAGACTAATTTTCAACTGAAAAAATAAGTTTTTAGCTAAAAATAGAATAGTTAAATTATCAGTTTAAAATTACTTACCATAAGAAAAAAAATTTAATCCGTTAAATTCGACGGAAAAAGATAAATTTTTGACACAATAGTTGAATCTTCAAACAAATAAAGAAATATTCAACAAACAAGATTAATTTTTGATCTAGAAAGAGGAATTGAAACAGAATATATAAACTTTCTATTATATGTTCGCATTTTTAACTAATTATGGAACAATTTTTATACCAAAATGAAATAGATAAATTTAGAGATAAAAGTTCATTTTTAACCGAAAAAATCGAATTTGTTACTAAATGAATGAATTTTCAATGAAATTGTTGAAGTTTCAGACTAAAAATACAAATTATCAACAAAGATGAATTTTTAACCCGAAAATATGATTTTTCATCATAAAAGTTAATTTCATGCAAAAAATTCAAATTTTCAACAAAATACTTAAATCCCTAAATAAACGGAATAATTTTCAATTAGCAGTTTAATGATTAATTTTCTTGAAAGAAAATACAAATTTTCAACAAAATACATTATTTTTTAAGATAGAATTTTTTAATTTGTATTTATACGAAAAAATTTTAAGATAAAAGTCTGCACATCTAAAAAAATTATACTTAAAATGCTTCGTGTCTTTTTGCGATATCTCTGCCTTTCTTATATTGGTAGAAACTTTTCAATAATATTTAAAAGATAAACAAAAGTGGGGTTTTCCAGAACATTTTTTTTTGTATTTTTAAAATTTGAAGAAAAAAATAAAAAAGACTTTCTGGAAAACCCGAAGTTTTTTCTATTTTTTTGCATGTGTATTTTTTACAGTTTCTGCTAAACAAGAGGCGATTTTAATACAGCTTTTTTAGAACTTCAAACTTTTAGTATAACATTTTTTCGTATCTGTCATTGTTTGGGAGAAAAAGTAGAAAATTAACCAAAAATTGGCTAGAAATGCATTGAAAAAATCGACTTTTAATTTTTTTTTAAACCGCTATTAGAAACAAAATGAAAATCAGATTTAACGTAGTTTATTGAATCTCCCAGGATTTTGAGTGCTTTTAAACTAATTTTTGTTTTTAAAGGAATTTTTTGCAAAAATGAGAATGAATATTCCCCCCCGCCCCTGAATATTTTTATTAAATTTCTCAAAAATTCAGAAGTCTTTTTGACAATGAACCATTTGCAGGGAAGTCATTTAAAAATGAAAAGGAGGGATTTTTTTGGACCACCCTAGTACACATCTTCACTAAAAATGAAACCTAAAGTCATACGAACAACAACCCAAAAACGTATTATTTCTTTTGAAAAGTCATTGAATAAACGAATGTCTAATTTGCGCCGTGCATCCTCTGAATAGAAAAACATTTTCAACGCTCGAAGTTACTGTTAGTTAAAGCAATATTTTGACTGCTAGCATTGGAAGATTTTTCTAGGTTTATGAAATTGTGCATCCCAAACGAGAGAATTAAGCTATTAACATTAACGTTTATTCTTCGTTTTTTCGCGTTTCTAGTGAGTTGAGTTACCCAAAATGCTCTCAAAACAGGAGAAAAGGAGTGATTTTTTACAACAACAAAATTATAGTAGATAACATATTGAATTCAATATGAAACGGTTCAAGGTCTTTAGATTACAAGTCGAAATATATTGCATTTCCAACAAAATAGTTGAATTTTCAACTAAAAAAGATTTTCTACCAAAAGAAAAGAATTTTGAACCTAAAAAGACAAACTTTCAACAACAACAAAATTTATTCTCTACCAAAACGTAGCATCAATAACCAAATAATTGAATCGTCAAACAAAGCAAGCTTATTTTTAAGCAAATAGTTGAACGTGCAAGTTTTTAGGAAATAGTAATAATAGAAAAGCAAGAATACAATCAAAAAATGAAAACACTTATCGATGACAAATAGTCGTACGAGACAATAAAAAACCCGACGAAAGACATACAAAAAACTTAAACATAATGTTTAAAGAATGGTTAGAAGAAAAATTGAAAACAAAAAGAACTTATCATCAGTTACGAAGAACTAACGGTCGACCACCACTAATATATGGGACAATAAAATTACACAAAGATAATAAACCACTCAGATGAGTAACATCATTCATTGGATCAACATTATAGAACTTGTCAAAATAGTTAGCTTCAACCCTAAACAAAATAACATCTACATCTACACGAGTAATCAAACATAGTTGGGATATTGTAGAAAAAGTAAAACATGTAAAAATTCCAGATAACTATACGATTTTCTCGTTGGATGCAGTATCAATGTTCACAGACATCGATAGAAACATCGTATATGAACAAATATATCAAAAATGGAATCTAATAAAACAATATACCAATTTAAACTATTTACAATTTATTGAAGCAATTAGTCTCTGCATGGAAAATGCATATTTACTCCGATGGGTTCACCCATATCGTCAGTAGCAGCAGAATCAGTCATCCAAAATATAGAAGAAAAGATCCTGAAGAACACAAATTTAAAACTTTTTTTCTATTATCGATACGTCGACGATTCGATATTGTGTGCCAAAAAAGACCAAGTACTTACCATTCTAAATGAATTCAACAAAATAGGTGGATCTTTGAAATTTACTCTAGAAAACCCGACAAACAAACATATTAACTTTTTAGATATAAATATAATTTTTCAGAAAGGCTTTATTGAAACAGATTGGTATCAAAAACCATCTGCAACTGGATAAACATTGAATTATTTATCAAATCACCATTTAAACCATAAGAAAGGAATAATTTTTTCAATCTTAGACAGAGCTATAAAACTTTCAGAACCTGAGTTCCACCCTACAAATATTGCCATAGTTACACAAAATTTATTGAATAATAACTACCCGTACCATTTTATTGAAAAAACCATAGATCAAAGATTAAAAACGTACAACACTAATACCTCACAACTAAACAAAAAGAAAGAAATTGATTTAAAAAGAATACTAGTGGTACCGTTTGTCAAAGAACTATATCACCCAGTTTTAAAAATTTGTAAAAAATGAAACATCCATACGATTTTTTTCCATTAAAAATAAATCACAACAGACTCTATTACATATACCAAAAGATTCTACACCAAAGTTTGAAAAGACAAATGTTTTATACAGAATAACCTGTATAAACTGCGGAAAAGTATATTTTCAAACAAACAGACCTTTATAGACTAGAATATCTGAACATCGATCGGATCAGAATCATCATCGAAAAAAGACAGCACTATGTGAACACACCACCAAATATGCGCATCAATTTAATTTTAATGAGAAAAAAGTTAAAATTTTAGGAATGGAAAGCAATTACCACAATAGGAATATTATGGAAATGTTTCACATTCTTAAAAATTCAAACTCAGTAAACTCACGAACAGACACAGAGAATTTAAGTGTAATTTATCATGATTTAATCGAAACAATAGTGAAAATACTGAAAACCATCAAATACTCTTCTTTTGTTAAAAATAACTCCAAAACCTATTTTACATTCAGTGAGGCTATGAACACTCTAGGAAAATTATATATTTTTTTGACTTCTTAAAAATATGAGAGCTACCACTCATTTTAATATTTAATTTTGGAGGAAAAGTACACATTGTGGTGAGTTTAAAAATTAACAAATCAAAAATGTATTCATTGATAATAGACCATATATGTATGAATATTTATGACATGCTCCATTATTTGTTATAGTGTTGATGAGGCTGTGGTTCCACAGTGAAATGCATTGACTGTAATTTTAAGTATATGAATTTTACAAAGACCAAAGGCCATCAATCACTACCACCTTTACGTATTTATTCTTATAAATTGGTCTAATTCGAAAAACAAATATTTTGAAGAAAGTTGTTTTTTCAGCAAAAAAATTGCACATCATTCTACTCTTGACTTGTTGCTAGATCTAAAATCTAGCAATATTCGAACAAACATAGTTAAGAACAATCTATCGTCGCGCTACAACTGGAAACGGTGCAATTGAAATAAATGCTTTACGATACTGATTGGTCCATCCTGGAAAATGATAATAATGCTAATGATGCCTGCAGCCTATTCTGCGATCAATTGTACTCTGCAATAAACAAATCAACTTCCAAATTTGAAGGTGATGCTCAAAATAGACAATATCCGCCTTGGTTCAGGAAAGATATTATTAGTGATATTCATCTAAAAGATAAGTATAAGTCTAAATATTCTAATAGCCTCAATAATTATTATCTAATCCTGTTTGAATCACTTCGAAAAAGCATTTTGGAAAAAGGACTGATATTGCACATAACAATCATAATGATTCTATTGAGGAAAGTATAAATATCTTTCCAAAGATATTTTGGAGATATGTGAATAACTTCCGACGTGAATCGAAAATTCCAGGCATTATGCGATATGCAGGAATTGAGTATACCTCACCTACTGATATTGTGCATTTATTTGCAGATTACTTTGATAGCGTCTACGAGTTACCCTCAAATGTACTTTCCGTAACTCTCTCTGTAAAAACTCAGCATTTATCGTATGTGCACCTATGTAAATGAACTATACACGGAGATAAATAATTCAACAAACTTTACCATGTTCGGTAAAACGAAATTCGGTGATACTTCATTCACAAGCATGAAAGTGTGACAAATTGATAGGAATATCTTCCGAACTGTACTTTAATTAATACTGTACTTCGTAGTTGATATTTTCATACATATAAATGTAAAATATATGAAACGTTAGATAAAGATTACTGAACAATGGGGTAAAACGCGGTCGAGGGATCAGTAGATAATTTTTATTTTAATAATAACTAGATTCTAATATTATCTGAGTAAGGTATTAAAATAATATCAAAGAAAAATTTAATAAAGTTTCTAAATTTTGGACGACTTCATTTGGAAATCATAAGTAAAAAAGTACGGAAAATGTCTTGTGATGCACCTATTCAAAGCGAAAAAATTAAAATAAAAAATTGTCAAATAATATTTACACCATTTTTTTGTGTAAAATTCATATCCATCACAAATACGTTCCTTGATATATTAATTTTATATTGTCATACCTTCTAGGGTTATCTTTAATTTTTTTTTAAATATTTTAGGCGGTTTGAAAATTTTGTTGTTTTTGAAAATCTTATTGTCAAAAATGGTCAACTGTACAACAATTGCTCATGAAAAATCTCAATATAAAAAATAAAAGAACTTTACACAAGATGTGATTTACTTAACTTTTTTTTCTCTCTTTGGCCACTTTTAAAATTCATGCTTTTTAATATAAATTAACAAATTTTTGACAGAGGTAATATTTTTCGAGATACAGCTCGTTGAAATTCGACTGCTGTCGAAACCGTGCTAGTCTATGGATTTTTTTTTCTTGAGTTTCTAAAATCCCAATCAACATAAAACATATACCTGGAAGATTATAAACGCTTTGCGAGACAAATAGAAGTCTGACAAGTGAAAAATTAAATAGAAAAAGTAATTTCTTTCAAAAATGGATTTTATATTATCACATTGTCATTTCTATACAAAATATTTTATTTATTTGTATTTTGTAACTATTTACTACTATACCGGTTCGAACGTGGATATATCCTTTCATCACAATGTCAGGTAGAATTTTAGAGACTTTTTAAGCCAATAAAAAGTGTTTTCAAAAAAATTGCATTTACATGGTTATAACATGTAGTTATTTGCATACTTATTTCTGTTTTTGTGTCTACTGTAGGTAAAATACGTAATTTGAATTACATTTTAATTGACAAAAGCTGATTCCATTCCTTCAAAGTTTCAAATAAAAAAATTCACTATATAATATTTAATAAAAACATGATGAATAAAAGTGTAAAGGACTTAAAAATTAAACTTAGAATTTTAAACAACTTTAGGTTATATTAGTGTTTTTCGTCGAACATTTAGCATATATTGCATACAAATATTATATCATAATTGTGACTTTCTTTGAGAATTTTTATGTTCACTTTTGACTTTAGGGTCAAATAAATTGAAAATAATTGAATTATTGAAATATTGAACTTTGATTAAATCTTAATTAATTACATTATTTCTTGTAGGTACGCAATGCACAATTGAAAATACTCTCTGGGTAATACTGCAGTGGACAAATTATATAAATTGTTATTATAGTTAATCAAATTCCATACAAATTTCTATAAAAGTAACATTTTTTTAAATTACACTGAGTAAAACTATAAAATTATTTAAAACATTGTTGTCAAATAATTATTCATACATTTTTTAAAGATTTTTACGATGTAGATTTGACGAAAACCTTCATTACACTCTAGAATAAAAAAATATTTTAAAACATATAAAAAAAGATTTTAGCTAAAGAACCCTTAAAACAAAATTATATAGCAACGTACATTTGATGAAAAAATTTTATTGAATTTTTAGTATGAAAAATGCCAGTTAAAGAAATTGTTTTAAAAAAAATTTATTTTTCATTTTTAAAATTGAATTTTCTGTTATCATAACATAATTTTACAAAATCATTTTATAGCAAGAGTTGTGGTGGAAAGATTTTTTTCGAAATCTCATTTATTGGCACAATAATTTAAAAGCAAAATTCAATAAAATCTAAGTTGAAATTCAGTTCAAATTTCAATATATTATTGATTTTTTCAACCTTCTAGTGTTGATATTTTGTAAAATTTTAATCATGCAATAACAAAAATATATACTTTTTTTTCCTGATACCGCTCATTTCAATTTTAAATATCTCGGAATAGGATTATTTTTTTGGATCAAACCTTTTTTATTCTCATTGAAATAAAATCTTTTCATCCTGACAAATGAAAGAAAAAAACTAAAAATTTAGTAGGGAAAGCACTAACATGGCAAAAAGCAATGTGGAGAAATTAATAACATACCCAAAATCAATTTTTCTCTAGAATTCATTTTAAACTTTACCAAACTTTTGAATAAATAATACATTTCTTACATAGAAAGATTCACCAAAATTTGTTATTCTATAACAGATTTTAAGGGAATCATTAACTTTGCATTATTTAATGTTTACTTGACTTTGCATTTGCAAACTTCACTTATCTAATATGAAATTTTATCCAATTTTCCCTCAATATATGACAGAACAGTTTTTAATAATTACACCACGTGCATTAATGTTTACTTTTGAAAATATTTACTTTACATTTGGAAACTTTAATCTGCGTTAATAAAGCGTACTGAACTGCCATGTATTTTTTAACCTTTTGCACGTCACAAATTATTACAATAATGTGAAAAATACTCCTTTTGATCCATATATCCCAATTGTACTCAAAAGTTTGGTTAAGTTTCCTAACCAAATTTTCTTCGTGTATGTATATTCAGGCGCTGATTTTAACCCTGATCTATTTTTTATGTTTATTTGCGAGTTCATTACAGCATCCTATCAATTTTTTAACCACCGTTAATAATATTATACAATCTTGGAGCGATTTTAAGTTTCTCACACTTCTTAGCAATGTATAAGTACATGTTTGATGTGTAGATTTTTCAGCCCCATTATTGGTTATTCGACTGTTGGGCTTATGTTTTCCTAATTAAATAAAAAAAATGATTTTTTAAACAAATTTTTCTAGGTTTGTAAAATTGTGCATCCCAAACGAGTGAATTAAGCTATTAGCGTATAACCACAATGTTTGTAAAGGACAGTTTGAACAATGGCACGTTCATGTCAGAATGGCCCAGGGTGCATTAAATCCGGTTTGTCGAGTAATTGACGAACTATGCCCCATGATGTCATGGGCAATAACAGAGCGGGCAGGTGGATCCATTCACGAAACGTTGGAGAGCTTTTGAGAGATTACATTGTCGCAACGAGCCTGAATGCTCGACCCCAATGGACCATTACGCTTCCATTAAGCAAAATTTCTCAAGAAATTAAATCTAAATTCTATAATGCTAAAACATTGTGCACTACACAGTAAAAAAAAGGATCATTTTTGTTGCAGATCATTTTTCTTCAACGATAATTTGACTCTCGAAATCATAATGATCTGTCTATTCGGATCATTTTGATATGCTTTTAGTGTCATTTGTCAGACTGAATAAAATGGCCGCCAAATTTCGGTGCCGATGTCAGAACGACATAACCTAAAAGTTGTATCTAGCCGCATGCATGTGATAACTACACTCAACAGCTGATATATTCTAATATCAGATTTTGGTCATATTTTTACTTTTTAAGTACGCTGCACGATCAGAAACCATAGAAAGCTGGCATATGAGCTTCAGTACTGCAAGAACGGCGGCCATATTGGTTTGATTTAATACATGATCCCGAATCAGATCATTGTGATCTGAAAAATCGATCATTCATTGTGATCGATCAAAATGCTCTTAATTTTGGTATCATTTTTGATGCATATCCAAATGATGTTGATTTCGGTATCATTTTGAACAATTTTTTTCACTGTGTAGGGTGGTCCATAAATGCATTGAAAATCTTTACATTCTCATGCATGAGAGTGTAATGCGTACTGGGAAAAATGGAATATACGAACTGGATAATAGAATTAAAGAATAATACGCCGTATAGAAAAGTATATTAGCGCCTATAATCTATACAATTGTTCTAATATATGAAGATGTTACCAAGTATAATCTCTAGATGTTAAATTTCTCATTAAATATATGTATTAGGTATTATTATATTATTATATTATTGTATAATGTTATGTTATATAGATATAATCTTCAGGCATTAAATTGTAACATCTCAGATTCTAAAATATCCAGGCGTCTGTACATTTAGGCCAAACATTATTCAAATCCATGGGGAAAGTGTCCAAAATGTGAAATTTTGTGCTTTTTATATTATTTGAACGGATTTTTCGAATTTTTTCGCTTTAGAATTAAGTTTTAAGGCTTTTAGACTGAAATTTTATCAAGTTTTTTTTTTGTGATGAACGAGAATAATTGAGAGAATTTCGCCGAACATTTTGCCTTGAGAAGTTTAAAGATTTCAAGAGAATAAAAAAGTTTTCTTAAAATTTCTGATAAAATTTAAATACTGTTTCATTTAGTAAATTACTTTTAAGAGAATATTAAAAAATTAAAAAACATTTCGAAAGATCTCCAAAATTGTCAGTAAAGTTTGTGGAAGATTTTAAGGCAATTTTTTCATTTTTCAGAATTTAAAATTTGTTTAGGAAAACTGCTACTCATTTTAAAAGATATTGAAAAGTTTTGACAAAATTTCAAAAATAATTTAAACCTTGGAACGATTTCAAGAAATTTAAAACAAAATGCAGATTTTTGAAATTTTCTAAAAAGATGCTTTTTAGTAATTTTTGAAGGTTTTCAAGAGAATGAAAGTTTTCTTTTAAAGATTTCAAAATATTTCCAAAATTGTCAAAAAAGAATCTGGAAGATTTTTAGCATTTTTTTTTAATTTTTGAGTTAAAAAAAAAATAAAAAAAATTCGAATCAATTAAAAATATATTAAGAAGGCTGGGAAAAATTTCAAAAAATGATTTCGAAAAAGAATGTAGAAATTTAAACCAAAATGTGCATTTTTGAAGATTTCGAAAACGATGCTTTTTAGCAATTTTGAAAGTTTTCAAGAGAATAAAAGTTTTCTTTAAAGAATTTCAAAAGATTTCCAATATTGTCGAAAAAATATATAAAATTTTTGCTAGATTTAAAAAAATATATATATTTTTGAATAGATTTAAAAAATAATTTCAAACTTGAAGCAATTTCAAGAAAATTAAGAAAAAATTAAG